>PVIC010011601.1:0-41126 GCA_004025085.1 Thryonomys swinderianus | reverse complement strand
GAAAGCACATACAATGCTGGGCGTGGTGACTCACGCCCACCAGCAATCAATACCACATACCACAGTGCCGGGCGTGGTGGCTCATGCCTGTCATCCTAGCACTCGGGAGGCAGAGGCAGGAGGATGGCTGAGTTTGAGGCTTGCCTGGGCTACATAGTGAACTGAGGGCCAGCCTGAACTACAAAGCGAGACCCTGTCTCAAAAAAAAGAAAAAACTTAAAAGTGCAGAACTGTGAAACAGTTACTTCCTTTGGCAATCTTTGGTATAAAAATGCATATTTGATATAAAATATCTTTGATATAAAATGCATATTTGCTGAGCATAATGGCACATGCCTTGTAATTCCAGCAGTCTGGAAGGCTGAAGCAGGAGGATTGCAAGTTTGAGCCCAAGCAGAGCAGCTAAACAGTTTATCAAGATAATGATAAATGAATAAAATGAAATAATGAAATAAAGTAAAAGTGAAAAGGGCTGAGGAGGTAGCTTGGCGGACAGCCTTGGCTCCAACCCCAGAGCTGCAAGAACAAAGCGTGTCTCAGGTACCTGCTAACACACCTTACCCACGCAATAGAAGATGCTCCGCAGGGTCCACGCTTGGGTCAGGGCCAGGATTTCAGTTTTAACTTAGGAACCAAACCTTGAGTTACAGCCCGAATGCCGCCCTCTTTACCTCACATGGTCTCAGATGCAGGTTTAACCCATGAGGATCTCTGGAAGGAACAGGATGGCGTCCCTCCGGGTGGGGCTCACCGAGAAAGGCTGCCCAGCGTCTCTCCAGGCCCCGAGCGCGGCCTGCGCGCAGGAGGGCGTGTGAGGCTGCGGGGCCCTGAGCCTCCAGGACCAGCCTGAGTTACAAGCGCCCTCGGGAACGGATTGAGTTTGTAAACCAGGGGTCCACTGTATCAAGAATTCCTCGAGAATTAGCCCAAAGCCACGTCCTTTGCTATGGCTCTCTAGATACCAGCCCCAACCTGGCCAGTGTGGGCAATCTGCCCTTTTGAAGGAGCAGCCCGAGCTCCCCGAAGACCCCTCACTGTCCTCAGCAGAGCTCCGGGCCGGCTTGTGTGAGCCGCCCGTCTCCCTTCCGTGTATTAGTTCTTAAATTCGAACCATTAGAATTTGACACCTCTGTGGTACTTTATTGCGAGTGTCCTCACCGATCCCTTTTGCACTTTAGTTCGTTGCAGGGGGTGGTGGTGCTCTGCTTTTGCACGCACAAGATTAGCTCTGGCAGGGCTCCCTTCTGTGGGCAGTGCCCAAAGGTAGGAGAGGTGCCAGCCGCCCAGGGCTCCCGGCCCCTCCATGTGCTGCTCGGTGGAAGGGGCGGCAGGGCCCTCGCGGCCGGCGGCCGGGCCTCGGGAGGACGGTGCGGGTGAGTCCCTCCGGCGGGCAGGAGGCAGCCCCGGAACGCGTGCCACAGCCTCTGCCTCTGGCTGTGAAGAGGACGATGAGTTGGGAAGTGACCAGAGAGAGCGCTAACCTGGGCCTCGCTGTGGGCCGCGAAGGCGACGGTCAGTCGGAAGCGTGACGGGAGAGCCCTCTCTGCCCACGGAGCAAACCGAACAGCCCAGGGCTTCACCGGGGAAGTTTCAGGGTGCTCCCTGGAGTTTCCTAACGGCCTCTCTGGGTTAGGGATCCGGCCGGGTTTCTGCCTGGGTTCAAAACTGAAGTTCTCTAAACCGGCAAGATAACAGAAAAAGGAGGACTTCGGAGGATGCGGGCTCCCCCAGGTCGGGGCAGAGCCGATGAGGGTGACGTTGGGCGTCCCAGCCCCGAGCCCCTCCGGCGCGCTCTGCCCAGGTGCCAGCGCAGCTGTTCGCTCCCCTGACAGGGCGCAGAAAGGAAAATCCGAGACGAGGAGAGGAAGCAGAACCGGAAGAAAGGGAAGGGCCAGGCGCCCCAGGCCCCCTGTAACAACTGTGAGTCGGGAGCCTGCTGTGGAGAGGGGGCCCCGGGGGCGGGTGCCTGGGCGGGGTGGAAAGTGTGCGAGACACGAGCACAGACTGGGAGACGGGTGACGCCCCCAGGAGAGGAGCTTGGTGAGGCTGGCTGGGCGGGATCTTGCAACCTGGGGCTGGCGTCCTCCCGGGACAGGCAGGCCGGAGCACCGTATGCTGTCCCTGTGCCTTGGCCTGGGGCTCTGTGCTTGCACCTGGGCCCGTGGTGTTTTCAGAGCGTGTAGGAGGAGAGTCCCAGGCTTTCTCTGAGACAGGGCTGACGTTGCGAGTTCTCAGTCATGCGTAACCCTGTCGTTTATGGGTTTTGTGGTCGCGTCCAGCCTCTGACGGGAAGTTGGCTGCCATGCCTTTACAGAAGAAGAGTGACCTCACCTACTTCAAGACCATGCCCGACCTGCACTCTCAGCCCGTGCTCTTCATTCCTGATGTCCACTTCGCTAACCTACAGAGGACCGGCCAGGTACAGCCTCCCCACAACTCCCGGCCGGGCTCAGGGGCAGAAAGTGGAGACAGTGCAGCCCACTGTCCCCTCACTAAGGACAGTGACTCACTGGCAGTAAAAGAGGAGGAAATCAGAGGCCCGGGTCCTGCAGGGACCAGTTTTTCCTTGGCTTTGTCTTCTGGGATGCACAAGCACGTCACCTAGTGGCGGTAAATATAACTGCACTTGAGCCTCCACAAAATTCCTCTAGAGGAATTTGATGGCATCAGATCCCATGTCTTCACCTTAGAAAATTACCAGTTCCCACTGAACGGTCAGATCAATTCTTATCTAAAGACAAGTGAGATTGTAGACAGTCTCTCCCTTTAGAAAGCAAATCAACCAACTCCTGTCCCCTAGGAGCATCTACACATGAAACGAAAGAGCTATCTCAAGCCAACATAAACTCTACTGTGGTAGCTCAGGTTATTAGAATATTTTGTAGCCCCTGAAGTTTTAATTATGAAAGTACAAAGCTGGACACACGTCTTCACAGAGAAACTTGCCTGTTGGCCTCAGGGTCACACGGCTTTCCCCTTCCCGTGGCAGATGGCATAGCTGCTCAGTCGCCACCCCCTGGGCTGCTGGGGCCAGAAGATCCGTTCTGCTGCCGAGGGGCGTCAGGGGCCGGCAGAGTCAGGGCCAGGACGGGGCGGGACAGGGATGCTGGCTCCCCGTGGCCAGCGGTGCCGGGCCCAAAGACGGCTGGTTTGTCTGAAGGGGACAGAGGCGCACTAGACAGCAAGTGGGAGCCCGCTCTGCCCAGCTGTGGGACCGGTGACCCCAACCCTTCCAGCCCGCCAGCCACACCGAGGCCACCTCTGGTCTGCATGTGGCCCGGATAACCTCGGGAAGCGGTGAACCCGCTGTGCAGGCCCCGGGAGGGTTTAGCCAAAGCCTCCCTCAGAGCAGTCTCGAGGCTGCTGCCTGCTCCTGTCGGGAGTGTCTGCGCCCCAGGGCTGAGGAGCTGGGCAGGACGGGTTGCACTTCTGCCTCCTGAGCCCGGCACCCTCTCCCCTCACCCCCAGGAGGGCCTCTCGAATCGAGCTTTGTCCACAGCCCGCAGCCAGGTGTTTTGAAAGGGTTCAGGCCCAGCCATCCCTTCCCAGCCTCACAGGGAAGCCCAGAAGTGCTTCCAGGTATCTGGAAGCAGCTTTTGTGGGTCTCCGGGTAAGTTTAGGCACTCTAAGATTTGCAAACTTACTTTAAAAATCTTTATTACCATGGGCCAAATGGCGGGCAGGAAAGAAGCAGAGGGCCATTATGGGGAGGAAGAGCAGTGGCCTGACAGCCAGGATGGCATGGTCACCCATTGGGAGGGCAGGGAGACGCAAGGAGCCACTCGCGTTTGGCCACCGTCCGCCGTGCAGAGATCTGCCAGCGGGGCCGGGGTCGCCGCGGGAGGGGAAGGCCGCGTGTAGGGAGCCGCGAACGCAAGCCACCCGCGGAGACCTCAGCCAACAGTCCGGCCGCTTGGCCCGCGGCGCAGCCCAGCCCCCACCTCGCCGTGGGTCACTGGGTGCTTCTGAAGGGCGGCCCCGTTTCTAGCGGCTCTGGCCGCACAGAGCCTGGGTGGAGAAAACACAACCGCCATTGTTTCCTGTTTAAGAAAAAACAGAGCCTTAGAGAAGCACAAAGCCCTGTAGAAAGGTGGAAGGGAAAGTTCCCAGAGCCTGGCTGCTCACCAGAGCCGCTCATCAGAGCTCCAGCGTCAGCGCCTTCAGGAACAGCAGCTCCAGCGGGCTGGGAAGGTGACCCCAGCGCCAGGTCAGAGGCTGCCTTTAAAGTGCACACGTTAATGTTTAGGGACAAGTGGCCCTGAGCACACAGAGCCCACAAAAGACCCACAGTTTTTAAAAATAACTGGGTGAAAAGGATGCATCTATTTGGCTTTCCTTTGATTCCAGAGCCTTTCTAAATGCTGAATTCAGATCCGGTCAATGACATATTTTCTTAATGTCAAAAGCAAGAATTGAGTTAGGGCCCTAGGAATCCGGTCAGCCTGACTTTCCCTGGATCTATGCAGACTTCCAGTTTCACACACACACACACACACACACACACACACACACACACACACACGGGCGGAGCGCCGCGCGCGGCCGTCCGCCTCCGTGTCTGAGCTGCTCTTCTCCCCACAGGTGTACTACAACACGGACGAAGAGCGCGAAGGGTAAGCACTGCGCGTGCGCGGCCTCGGCCGGTGTGCCGGCGCTCTGGGCTCGGGGACGCTGGGGCCAGCCCTGCTCGCGCCCTGGGGCCCCAGCGCAAGGCGGAGTTGAGCTTGAGACGGAAGCCGGAGGAGACAGACAGCTGGCCCCGGCGCCTCCCGCCCCGCGGACGCCGCGTCGATCTCACGCCCTCGCCTGGCTGGTGTGGGCCGAGACCGGGCGGCGCGGGTCCTCGGGGCTCCAGCTGGGAGGCTCCCGCGGGCCCCGGGTCTCTGAGTCTGACCCCGCCGCGGGGACGGGGTCCCCTCCCTGCGTGGGACACCTGACGGGTCCCGGGCTTTCCGGGGCAGCCGCATCCTGAGTGCTCTGTGTCCCGAGTGCACATGAAAACTTGCCAGTTCAGAGCCACAAGGGAACCTCCGGACCCCCTGCGCTGAGCCCCTCTGCCGCCGCAGTAGCCCCTGTGCGGTGTCCTGGGAGGGGCCTTCACGGCTTGTGCTCGGTCCTGCTGGCTCCGGCTCTGGCAGTCGCCGTGTCTGCGCTGCTGCCCACATCTGCCAGCGCCTACCTGCCCGGCAGCTCGCGCCCTGCTCTCCGGACCCACATGACACGGCCGTGTCCCCCGCAGCTCTCAGTTTCAACAACTCCCGGCCCCTGGGATGAGATTTTTAGTAGTCTCCTAAAAATTGGCTTTCTCCTTAAAAGTCGTGCGGCTGAGACTTTCAAGTTCCAGCTTATACTGGGCTATTGTAGGACGTGGGAGCTTATTCTTCTCTTTCAATATCTTCACTTGTGATGTCTATTGCAGTCTTTGTTTGCCTGTGATGTGTGGACTGATATCGGTAGGTCATTCGTGCCCCCACCCTCGGTCAGAGCAGGGCCTCCCTGTTCCTGGGTCACCAGCGAGCCCCCCGGGGGGGCGTTTCTCACGGACTCAGTGCTAGAGGTGGTTGGCGAGGGATGGTCTGAGGACCAACCAGGCCCCACCTGCCTGGAAGAGCCTGCATCCAAGAATGGTCTTCATACTTTTCAACAGCTGAAAAAATTCAGAAGAGTAATACTGAGAGGCATGTGAAAATTGCATGAAATCCAAGCATCCATCAAGTTTGGCTGGAACACAGCCGCCCGGATCCCTCCACGCACTGTCTGCCATGGCTCTGGGGCTGTTGCTGCAGAACTGAGAGGTTAAAGCAGCCCGTTTACAAAAGTTGGCACCGAAGTCAGTTCCGAAGGAAGGAGCTCTCAAAGGAGCGCAGTCCCTGCCTGGGTGGCCGGGGCAGACCCTTCCCTGGGACTCAGCCTCAAACTTCAGACTTTTAAATACCGAGCGGCCTGCACTTGATGTGCCCCGCCTCTGCGCCGACAGGCCTCTGTGCAGTCCGCTGCATGGCCAGCCGCTCTGTGCGGCTCCTTGAATGCTGTCGGCGCGGCTGGAGAGCTCGTCAGAGCTGTGGTGGGGGTGTTCTCCGCACCTCCCTGCTCTCTACGGGCTTGACCAGAGGCCCTGGGAACACTGCAGCCTTAAACGCCAGCTTTGATCTCTACCCCTGCGATCGCACCGCCGGGCAGACCGCTTTGCCCTTGACCCTCCACCTTCACTGGGATCCTGTCATCCTCCTTGCCCAGTGCAGCGGCACAGAAAAGTGGTCCCCAGTGCGCCCAGCGGCATCTGTGGGCATCACCGAGAGTGGGGCCCGCAGGTGGGGCTCTCCACCGCCACGGGAAGATCTTCAAAATACTCGAAATGGACCTTCAAGTTGTCACGGTCGGAACGTTGCCCTGCCGCAGCCTGTGGCACTGTAGTCAGAAGCAGAGATGTCTGGACGGTCTTTGAAGATGCTCCTGTTCGGCCTCTGACCTACACATTCATGAGTTGCATTTTGAGCTCGTAACTATGATAATAGCTAATAAATCTATTCTTTCTTTCTTCCTGTTACTCTCTTCCTTTTTTCCTTTCTACTTTTCGGAGATTTGTCCGCTAACTTCTTCAACACCGCAAGCTAGTGTTCATTAAAGTCCTCGGCTGACTTTCCCAAAGAGAAACCTGTTGAGACTAAATGGTGGAGATTCTACTCCGTGGCATGAGACACTCCGTGGGGTCTGGAGCACAAGACGGCTGTGCCTGCTCTGCCCCCGACAGGGTGTGGCGCCCACCGGGCCGTGGGCAGAGCTGCGGGCACAGCAAGCTCATCTCCAGGTGCAGCTGCCCCTCTCTGTGCCCCCCGGACACGTGGCCGGAGACCCACACTGCCCGGTATTCCTCCAGCACCTTCCCAGTCTTCTGTGAGAAACGTAGCGCTCCTCTGCCCATGCCTCAGGCTGCGCTTCCCTGCAGCCGATCCGTCCAGGGGCTGAGCGCTGCTCCCGGGTCAGTCATTCTGGGTGCTGCCAGGAGGGAGAATGGTGCCAGGGAGAGCAGCTTTTCCTATTCTCTGATCCTTTCGTGCTGTAATGAAACTTAATTTGCCCAGACACCAGGAGGCCTGAGATGTGAGCCCTTTCATGTGGCAAATGGCCTGACTATCTGCCCTTCCCTTCTGGCCTTGCACTGAAAATAAATGAAGCCATTGAACTGAGAACACATCGGCCATATTGACTCCACCTCCTACCGAGTTGATAGATCTGAAAGCCTCGAAAAGCAGATCCTAACTCCCACGAGCAGTGAGGTTTGTCCAAGATGTTATTTTAATAGCAAGGTTTGTCATGGCTCAAAATGGGGCGCTATCAGATGCCAGCACGACTGGAAGATAGAAATAAATCTTGCCTAGTGAACAAAGAAAATCACTAGCGGAGGAAAGTCGCACAGCATGAGAGTGTCTGCGACATTCCAGGCTATTTACCCGTCGCTAACCTCCTGGCCACTGGCGCTCTGCGAATGGAGTTTCTAGTCTTTAATCCCAAGATCAAGATCTCTGCGTGTCCACGATGTGACAGAGTGACACGACGGGTGTTGGCGCAGCGGAGTGAGGGCCACGGAGGGAACGAGGCCCTCGAACTCGCTGCCCCCACGGCTGGGGCCTGGCTGTCAGACTAGTGCGAGCCGTCCGTCCGCACCGTGCGCGTCCTGGGGACGAAGACGCGGGCGCCGACTGAACGCGCCCTGCACGGCCCCTCGCCTCGCCTCGGGTCCACTGAGTGACTTACACGGTGCCGCCCTTGAGCTGAGATGCGACCCGTTTCCGGCCGGCCGCTTTGCCCTGCATAAGACCCTCCGTACGTTCAGCCTCGGCCCTCGCCAGCCGGGCGGGCAGAGTCGTCCTCGCCCTCGCTTGGCTCACGCAGTCTGTGACTCTTTGGTGACCAAGGGGAACCGAAGTGCTTTGTAGCATCTGAGGAGTGTGGATGTTTGGGTCGCCCCTTTGGGTAAGCTAGAATAGGAGAAGACGAACAGAACACCGTTGGTTTAATAATTTAAAGCACTAGAACGGGCAGGGGATGTTCGGACGCCTCTCGGTTGTGTACCATGTGCTTTCTGAGCAGCCGGCGACTCTACCAAGTGTATTCCTCAGGCTGGACCGGCGCGGTGGGCGGGGCTGAGCACTGAGTCAGGAGATGGTGGGCGGGGCTGAGCACTGGGTCAGGAGGCGGTGGGCGGGGCTGAGCGCTGGGTCAGGAGGTGGTGGGCGGGGCTGAGCGCTGGGTCAGGAGACGGGTCCTGACCTGGGGTTGATCAGGGTGTCTCTAGACCACCACGGTCTTCACACAGCACTTAAGGGTGCTGGCCAAGCTCTAGGGAGTCCTGCGAGGGACACACATACGTGTGTACACTCGGAACTTGGGACAGCCTCCTTTCCACCTTTAATGAATTAAATTCACTTAATTGTGGCTTTGATTTAACAAATAATACTTGATTTACTTGTACAATATAGTAGTGTCATACATGCATACACACACACACACTATATATATATATATATATATATATATATGCACACACATATATGTGCCAAGCCATCATTTCCATCTCCTCAAACGCTCTTCCGTCAGCGGAGGAGAGGAGGAAGGGGAGGAGACTGAGGGAGCTGAGACACTCGTCCAAGTGCCCAGGCAGTGAATCGTGAAGCAGGGCTCTGAGCCGAGGTGGCTCGGTCCCGGAGTTCCTGCCTTCGTAGTCCTGCTGAACTTCCGGTCCGGCCTCGCTTCTCCCAGGGAGACGTCTCATTTGTAAACACCTGCGTCACCTCGCTTGAGGCGGAACAGTCCGCGTCCGCGCAGGAGCACGCTGTCCTCTGATCTCTGTCTTCCCAGTCCTCCCTCACCTGCTCCAGCGAGGGGAGCAGCAGGAAGTCGGGGCGGCCAGGCCATCAAGTCCCAAGGAGGCCCTTTGTGTCCCTGCTGTCCCCCGGGGCTGGCAGCCCGGCCTCAGCTGCGTGTGAGCTGCCCCAGCCTGAGGGGGGCGGAGGAGAGCCGGTGTGGCCTGCAGGGTGAGGCAGCAGATCTCGGGTAGCACCCCGAGGTGCAGCGTGAGTTCTGCCTCCCACGGGGCCTCGGGCCCGCGAGGGAAGAGGTGGCGAGGGGTCCAGTGGCAGAGAAAGTCAGAGACTGACACGTGCGTGACCTTGGGTTTGGACACCGTGTCCTCTGCTGTCTCTTCCAGCAGCAGTGTCCTCGTGAAGCGCATGTTCAGGCCCATGGAAGAGGAGTTCGGCCCAGCACCCGCTAAGCAGATGAAAGAAGAAGGCATAAAGCGGGGTATGTCTTGGGCTGGGGTACGTGGGGCGGGGCCAGTTCGCCAAGAAGAGCTGGCAGCGCAGTCAGCCCCGGGCCCTGGGAGCCGTCCCTGCCCATTCGGGAGCCCCGCAGTCCTCTGCCTGAGACTGCCCTTTCCAGGGCCCAAGTGAGGACTTTCTGGGCGCGGGCTCTGTCCTCTGCCCTGGGGGTGCCCTGAGCTTCACGCTGAGAAACCCCGGGAGCTCGTCTCTAAGGTAGCGATGGACCCGCAGAGCAGACAAACCCCTGCTTTCCCGGGCACAGCTCTTCCTCCCGGGCCCACGTCTTGCTCTGCCGCCATAGCAGGGTCAGGAGCAAAGCTGAGGGTGACTTGTCTCAGATCAGCCCCTCCGTGCTGGGCACGCATGTCCACTCTGCCGCCGCAGCCACCGCGGAGGGCTTCGAGAGCTCGGCTTGTCCTGGGCTGGGCCCTGGGGACCGCTCACAGGGTGGACAGGAGCACAGGCTGCAGGTGGTTGAGATGCTTTATTTTCTGTCCCTGTTGTGATGGGATCTGCCTCCCGGTCAAGGACACCACTCACACCCTGCCTCGGGCCCTGGCGTCCCCGTCTGTAAAGGGGCGTCCGAGGGGCCAGCTTCAAGGGCTGCCAGGAGGCCTGGGTGTCCGTACAAAGACCTCGCACGCACCCGGTTCGCTGTCCACGCCGGCCTCCTCCGGGCTGCGCGGCTGAGTTAGGCCCACACTGTGCGGACCTCAGGGAGCCTCGGCCCGTCCGCGTTAGGCCAGCGTCACTTAAACCTTGCCGAGGTTTCCTGGCCACGGCGCCGGCCACCCCAACGCCGCCCCAGGCCTAGAACTTATGCTGGGTTGTAATTTACAGCAGGTCCACAGCCCTGCGGGCTCCGAGTCACAGTGACCCGTGTCGGGACTGTGACCTGCCAGCACGGGAGAGCGACCCCCAAGGGCGACCTTGAGTGGAGGGCGGGACACACGCAGAGGCAGTCCTAGGTCTAGCGATCTAGCGGCTACGGCTCCCGCCACGGAGACCTGCTCCCCTCTCCGAGCAGCTGCTGCGGGTTGTCCTGCCACTGCGGCCCCGTGTCGGTCAGGCGGTCCCAGTTGGGGTCCTGGGGCCGCCCGCGTGGCTGCTGCCCCTGGCCCTCTGGCAGGTGCCGGGTGTGCAGCCCATGCCGCCCGCACAGAGCTGATCGAAGCCTGGACCACGCGGCACACCCGACGGGGTGACAGTGGGCACTGTCCGCCGGCAGCCGCCCTCCGGCCGCGTCAGATCACCCAGCACTGTCCAGCCGCTCGGGGCCAGGGGCAGCTTCGCTGTCCACACCGGCTGGGAGAGGAGCGGCAGCGGAAGTGCCGGGAGCAGGGCTGGGGCCTCCTCGGGGCTCGGCCGCTGGCTCGAGTGCTGGGAGGAGCCCTGGGACCTGCGTCTGTGACGGACTGGAGTCTCCTCCTCTGGTGTGACCCGGCTCTGTGTTCTAGTCCTTTCCCACGTGCTGCCGAGTCGTCCTATAATAACCTCCAGATCACCAGACCTTACGGGCTGCAACAGAGGCTAGAAAATACTCGTCCCAGAGGACTAATTTCGGAACCACTGGAGACGTAGTCCTTGTTTAATGTAACAGATCCTTTTGTATCTGATGAAGAGAAAATAAGGGTCAGGATTTAGCCCAAGTGGTACCGCGCCCACCTTGGAAGCAGAAAGGCCGGAGCTCAACCCCCGGCCTCCCCCACGCTGTCTCCCCCCGTTGCCCTCCTCGGCCTCACTGGCCGGTAACTGGCAGCGGGGGGGGCGCACTGTGCGCAGGCCCGTGCAGCCACCCCGGGGGAGGAGGGCCGGGGACGTGCACCGCTGCCTCCGCCTCTGCCTCGTGGAGGGCGACAGCCCCGCTGCTCCCTGGCTGGTGGGCCCCGGGCCCCGCACGCGTGCTGACCTGGCGGGTTGGGCTTCACTGCCCGCTGTCCGCCCCCTGGAGAATCAGAACCCTCTTCGCTGGGAGGGGTGGACGGGAAGGGCCGCCCCGGGCTGCAGGGTGGCACAGGCCCTGGGGGCCGCAGCTGCTCTTACCGGCTCCCGCGAGGGACGGTCCTTGCCGAGGGCTCATCCTCTGTCCCCTCCCAGAGCCCAGTGCGGTAGAGCAGAGTGTCCGGCTCCCTCAGGTGCCCTGGCGGCCCTCACCGGCCTGCTCCTTCCCACACCTCTGGCTCTGTCCTCCCTCTTCCCCCGCAGCAAGGTCGAAGCCGGGTCGGTTCCGAGCACTGCCCACCGTCACGGCGAGGCTCTGTGTCCCTAAGCCAGCCTCACTTCGCACACAGGAGGCTGCGCCCTCTGCAGGGGGCGGCACACAGTGGGGCAGCGCACGCGTGGGCACACAGTGTGGGCTGCCCCGGCACACGCGTGTTCAGCACAGTGAGCGTGGAGCAGTGGGAGAGCACATGCCCACGTGGAAACCCTGCCGGCCGAGTCAGAGCACAGAAGCCCGGCGCCTGTCACCGCACCGCGATGTCAAGCCCCGCCCGTGTCTTTCAGTGCTGCTGTACGTGAGGAAGGAGACTGACGACGTGTTCGACGCGCTGATGCTGAAGTCACCCACGGTGAAAGGCCTCATGGACGCGGTGAGCCCCGACCCTGCCCCTCGGGCCTGGGACATGGCACCTCTGAGGGGCTCGGGGGAGACGCTGGGCCTGCGGTGATGTGACGCTGACTCCCCTCCCCCAGCCCAGGTCGCACCTAGCTGCACCTGGCCCGGCTCGGGAGGCTGCTTCGTGTTTAATTCAAGTGCTCCCCGGAGTTATCTTCGCGCCTCCCCGCCACGGCGTGAGGCCCCGGGGAGGCCGCACGCTTGCCGCTTGCTGCATGAGGACGCGCCTCCCAGGGGTCGTGCTGTCTTTTGTGTCGGGTTCCTTCCGGTGCTTCTTTCTTGACACTTGTCTGGCGCATAGAAACCGGAACTTTATTCTTCCCAGGGCTGAGTAACTTTCTGTTGCAAGGATTTGCATTTTTGCTTTTCCCTTCATTAGTCAATGGTTACTTTTTCCACTATTTGGCTATTGTGTAGTGTTGCTCTGTGAGCAGTCATGGATAAATTTTGGGTGAGCATCTGTTTCCAATATTTTTTTTTTTTGAGGCAGGGTCTCATTGTGTAGTTCAGGCTGGCCCTGAGCTCACTGTGTAGCCCAGGCAAGCCTCGAACTCAGCAATCCTCCTGTCTCTGCCTCCTGAGTGCTGGGATGACAGGCGTGAGCCACCACACTGGGCACTGTGGTATGTGGTATTGATGGCTAGTGGGCGTGAGTCTCCACGCCCAGCATTGTATGTGGTTATCAGGATAGAACTCAGGAACTTGCGCTTGCAAGGCAGGCGCTGGAACCACTGAGCTAAATCTCCGGCCCTCTGTTTCCAATTTTTAGGAAAGGTTTATTTCATGGTTTGGAGATCAGCCTTCACATGAAGTTGTATCCCCATTGCTTTAAAAAATGAATATATATATATTTTAAGTTTTGAGACAAGGTCTCACTAAGTCGTGAAACTGTCCAGTTTGGCCTTGAACTTGCAGTCCTCCTGCCTCAGTCTCTCGGAGTGCTGGATCACAGGTGTGGACACCACACCCGGCATGTTTCTAGTTCTTTCTGGAGTATCCTGAGGAGATTGCTGACATACACACACAAGCCGAATGTTGTGTGATTGGATTTCTAAGAACATTCACTGACCCAGAAGCAGTCTGTGGCCATCCGGCCTGGAGCAGGAAGGAGGCAGACGGACGACTGAAGGCGGATGTATTTCCTTTCAGAGTACCGAGTGCATTTCGGAATGACAGAGATAATGGTCAAATAATGTGGTGAATGTACTAAAATGCTGCTGGATTATACACTTTAAAACGGTTACGATGATGAACTGTGTGATGCATAGATTTTTATAAGTTTGTGTCGGTTGTTAGAATTTTTTACAGTAAGGCATAGGACTCTTCCCAGCAGGCGTGTCCGAGCAAGGCAGGTGGACGGCTCTCCCACAGCCCCAGGGACCTGGGCTGCCCTGTGCCTCTCACTGTGGCGAAGGTTTTGTTGCTGAATCGGCCTCCCAGAAGTGAGAACCAAAAATGGAACTGACTGTGACCAGCACTGATCTGTACCTCTGCACACGAAACAAGATTCTTTAAATGACCCCAAGTTCCCAGAGGGCGGACGAATGAGTTCAAAACCCCATGAAGCCTTCAGAGCTGCCTGGGAAACTCGGACAGAGTCCCAGCCCAGTCTGGCTTCAGGACCACAGTGCTGGGCCGGACCGACCTGGGGCGGGGCCTCGGACGGCCCGGAGCCAGTGTGTCTTCCGTCCTCAGCCCGAGGTCCAGCCCGCGGCGCGGGGGCGGGGCCGGGGGCGGACTTCCAGGAGCTCCGGCCTTCTGCCCTGCGCGGACTGTGGGGCCGCTGGCCCAGCCCTGGGATGGGGGCTGCGATCCTGCCCCCGTGCTGGTCCCTTTCTCTTCCCTTCCACAACTTCTGGCCGGTGTCCCAGCTGTCCTGAGGGTGCGATCTCGCTGCTCTGCCGTGAGAGTAAGCGCCCCCTGCGGACTTGCGAGGCGGCAGCTCTGCCGTGTGCCCCGCACTCCCCGCGCGGCCCTGGCCTGGCCCCTGCCTTGCTCCAGGGGCCAGGAGAGCCCGCAGGTGCACTTCGGCCTGCGGACTGGGGTGCGTCCGGACCCTCAGGGCTCTTCTGGCCTCCTCTCCCGCGCAGGCGTGGGAAGGGGGGGTTGTACTAACGCCAGCACCAGCTGGGCCGTCGCTTCCCGGGCTCTGCGCAGCAAGCGCTTTAGCATTCTCAGGAGACTCACACGGGGCAACTGGCATAGAGACGCCGCAGCAGCCTGCGGGACGGAGGGCTGCGCCACGTGGTGAAGATGGCAGGATTTTGAGGGTCAGGTGTCCTTTTCATCCGCCCGTCGGAAACCACGTTAATGCTGCTGAGGCACAGGGTCCTCTTATGACAGGTTTTACCTTCAATAAAGGCAGAGGATTTGGCGCCTGAGTTTCCTGCAGGACCCCTTCCTGGGGATGTGACTGTGCCCTGGCACGGCGCCCCCTCCGCGCTGCACCTCCTTGCTCGTCCTGGAGCCTAGCCAAGCCCTGTGCCCGGGCCTCCCCATCTGCGCGCCCCCTGCCGGGCTGCCCTTCCTCCAGGCCGCCAGGGCTCCTTGCCTTGGGCGTCTGCGTGTGGCTTCCTTGGCAGCCTTTCCCAGCCTTAGGAAATGGCGTCTCCATCATCTGTCCCAACCCCCTTTGCTCCGGCCTGACACATGTTAGATGGTCACCGATGTTCTTCACACTGGATTGTGAAGCCCCAGGGTCAGGGGCGTCATCTCTGGCCGGCTGTGCACTCCAGAGCCTTGAGTATGAGCATCTGCTGCCTGAATCCGGCGTCTCCTGGATGAGCGCTGCGGGTGACATGACCGTCACACACGCTGCGTTGTGCCACCCTCACACCATCCACCTGCGGAGCCTGGGCTGCTTCCACCTGCCACCATCACCAACCAGAAGTTCCTGCTCTGAGAAGTCTCCGTCACGCACCGAAGACCCCAGCCCCACCCCACTGAGAGAGCTGCCTCCTCCGGGTGCCGCAGAAGTCTGCAGTCTGCAGAGGCGTCAGCGCTTCACGGATGGCGCGAGAGTGCGCTCCATGCCACAGCGCAGGAAACACAGGGAAGACGTCTAAGCACTCCCATCGCCCCACCGGCGAGCTGTCGGGCAGCCCTGTGCGGTGCCTGGCAGACAGGACTGCGTGGGGGGAAGCCTCCGGGCGCCCCGAGAGGCCGCAGCTCCCCCACACGACAGCCACAGCATCCCTGTCTTTGGGACTTGCCACAGTCATCGAGACGATCAAGGGCACGCTTGGGGCTCCTGTCTGTGCGTTAGCCGTCAGGGGCTCTGGGTGGGCCGATCACTAGATGGAGAGGTGTCATCGGTATCTTCAAACAGCTGCAGAATTCTGACGGGAAAATATCCGTGATTTCCGCTGGTGACAAAGACGCGCCGTTGCCGTGTGCTCCCAGGGGGAGGAAGGGACCGCCAGAGGAAGGGTGTGCTCGTCACCGCGCTCCTGCGCACAGCCTTTGGGTACCAGGGGCCTGGGCAAGGAGGCCACGGCTCAGCAGCTGTGGGGAGGAGGCGGCTTCTCCCTCCTCCGCGTCGGCTGCGCCAGCCCCTCCCTTCTTCCTCGCGTGACAAGGCTTTGCTCAGAGCCCTCGGTGCATAACCGGCCTCCCCCGTGGGTGCTTCTGATCTGTGGGTGCACGTGTGGCCCAGTAACTGTGCAGGGCCAGAAGGGGAATAAGCGAAGGGGAGAAATTCTTCCCAAGGGAGCTGGGCGGGGCGGGTCAAAGGCAGTGTCCACCGCTGGCGTGGACGGCGCGGGAAGCTGTCCGAGGAGACTCGCGAGCGTCCCTCTGTCAGACGGGCCTGACCTGTCTTCCCAGGCGGCCGCCACAGGCATGGCGCTGTCTGGGTGAGACGGTGCGGTGTTCCCTCCGCCCAGCGCCACTCAAGAGTGCGACAGGAGGGCAGATACTCCGGATGACTTCAAGTTGGATCCCTCGGGCTGAACGATGAGCCAGTGGCGTCAGGATGTGCAAGTCTCCGCAGGGGGGTGGAATGTCTGTGCGCATGCGCGCGTCTTCACCGCAGCTCCTCAGATTGTTCAGCTCTTCTTTTTTTTTTTGAGACAGGGTCTCGCTTTGTAGTTCAAGCTGGCTCTGAGCTCACTATGAAGCCCAGGCAAGCCTCGAACTCAGCAATCCTCCTGTCTCTGCCTCCCGAGTGCCAGGATGCCAGGCATGAGCCACCACGCCCGGCACTGTGGTATGTGGTTTTGATGGCTGGTGGGCGTGAGTCTCCACGCCCAGCATTGTATGTGGTTTCCGGGGATCGAACTCAGGACCTTGCGCTTGCGAGGCAGGCGCCAGAACCACTGAGCTAACCCTCCAGCCCCGTTCAGCTCTTCTTACTCGTTTGTCTGCTGGGTTTGTCCGCTTCTCAGAGAAGTATCTCGACGCCTTCCATCGTAATTCTTTCGTCCAGGTCTCCTCTCATCAGCTGTGAACTGGCTTCAGTGCTGTCCTGCTGCAGTTTCAGGGCTGGATCCGTCCTCCCGCCGTTGTGTTTCTGCACCCACCAGGCCCAGCCTGACTCCCAGTCACACACATGCACACGCACACATACACACGCATGCACGCACGCACGCACGCACCCGGGCTGGCCGGCTCTTCACACCTCCTTTTTCTCTCTTCACACTTGCTGGTTCCGTCATTTATAGTCAACACCCCTGCTCATCTCACTGTGTTCAGTGGTTTTCTTTTAAACACAGTCCTCTTTCTTTCTCTTCTTATTTACATGTTTTCTTTTTCGCCCACCTGCATAACCTGGTTTGCCCTGGAGTTGTGAAGTCTGTTTGCACTTGGGAGAATCACTGATGTGTTCCACTTATCTCTTCCTTGTTTTATTATTTTACTTTGTGATACCCTTTTACTTTCTAGTTCTACAGTCAAATTAATTGCTTATTTTCATTTTAAAAAATCCTTACTTTCCCGAAATGGTTCTCTTCCCTTCTCTTCTTTTACCTCTCTTTTATTTGAAAATAAAAATTCCAGCTACTTTCTCCACGCAGCCTCCAGCTCCCCAGCCCTCTGTCAAGAAAGACTTTCATCTCCTCGCTCACCTGAGGGCCGGGGCTGGAGCCCAGTGGCACCTCACCTGCCTGGCACGCCTAAGGTTCTGAGTTTGATTCCTGGTGAGTCCGGAGAAGAAGAACAGAAATTCTTTCCTTACCAGGATGAGCGCCACTCCCACGGCCTCCTGGCTTCCAGGTTTTGCGGAAATGGTTTCCCGTCCCGTTTTCTGGGAAGCGGTGGGGTCTGTCTGCGCGTCGTGTCCTCCTGCTGCCCTGGTAGCTCACGCCCGGGCCGGGTGAGCGCGTGAAGGCCGTGCCGCAGCCCCGGCTCTTGCCTTCCGCCTCTGCCTCGTTCAGAGTCTCGTCTGCTGCGTGTGTGTTCGCACGTGTGTGTCCTTGGGGAAGCCGGGCGAGGAGCTGTCTGAGCCCGTCCTGGAGAGCGTCCCTGCCCCGTGAGACGGAGGTATGCGGAGGGCTCGAGGGGCCCTTGCCCTCTGGGCCCACGAGAAGGCTGAAGCCAGGTTCACCTTTTTCCCCACTAGCCTGGGAGGCTCCAGAGTTTTCCCTTACTCTGTGGCCACACGGTGTCAGTCTCTTCTTGTTGCGGCTCCTGCGAGTCAGGGCTCCAGCCCTGTCCAAACACACCGCTGTTTCTTCTAGTGTCTGCTTATTCCTTTCTGGCTGAGAGCATTCTGCATCCCGCGCAACCCTCCTCCATTCTTCACATCTCTTCTTTCTTTGTTGTTCTATGTATTTTTGCATCGGATGGATGCGTCTGTCCATTTCCTTTGCTGCCTTGTGTCTGCCCCCCACATTACCTCTTGCACTGGGCTCCTTTAAGCTCAGTGGTGGCCAAGGGCACCTCAGCCAGCCAGTTCAGTGGCGTGTGGCTCTGCAGCCCTTAGATAGCTCCTTCTGGTTTTCTTGAAAGGTGGGAGTTCTTCCTGGAGGACAGGGATCACGAGTCTCTGTAGAATTAGAGCTCCCTGAACGTGTTCTAGGCCTCTCCAGCCTGTCTGGCCTCTGCCAGAGGTTCAGAAACCTAGTCCCAAAGCTCTCCGGCCTCAGCCGGCTGTGATCCCACCAGCCCCTGGAGGAACAGAGGCGTGGCATTTGGGGCAGGACTTTCCCGAGTCCGCTTCTCAGCAATTACTGCTTTGTATTTATAAAAGGGACACGGACATTATAAAACCAGAATAAACTCCAGAAATGTACAGAGCAGAAGAAATAGCCTTTTTATCTGTCCCTGCTTCAGTAATAGCCACTGTTGACAGATCCGTGGGTCCTGTGTTCTCTGTAGGACATGCAGAGGGTGTTTAGATGAGAAGATGTATTACAGTAAGAGACACGTGGCCTCTGAACCCTCCCCTCACTCAGACACTATCGTCGAGTCATCCCGGCACCCCGAGGCCCTCTGGAGCCCTGGCTCACGAGCGTCTCTAGCTGCGCTGCTGTGGCTGCCTCAGTGTCTTGACTTAATTCAAAACGTTGACCTTTCAAAGACCTATGGTGCCAGATCCGGTAAATAAGGTGGATGAGGACAGGACGCTGTGTCTTTACGAGCCGCCTTTCCGTGTGATGGCGCTCGGCGGCAGCACGCACCGAATTATTTTTATCACACCTGTAAAAGCACTCGAGGAGGATTCCTTAGCGGCTTCATAAAGTGGCAAAGTGATGCGATAACTGTGTTCAAGGTGACGGGGGAACTTTGAGGGAGGATTAATGGCAGTGCATTTTCATTGTAATGCATTTTTAAAAATTTAAATATTGTTTATTTCAACCACGTTTTTATATACATATATACACACAAATTTTACATATTTTTTATGATTTTAAAAATATATTTATATGGGATCCTACTATACAGTGTTTTAAAACTTGTCTTCTTTCTTTAGTATATTAAAGATTTTTAAAAATGTGAATTATTTGAGACTTCCCATATTTTCATGACTGCATGGTTTTCAACTGTGACATAGCAAAATGTGTTTCAACAATGTTCTGTGCATTGTGAACACTGACGTTCTGAAAACCTTTGCAAAACCATGTCACTAGATGTGGCGTGTATGGCTCAAAGGTGTGTGCCTATGGTATTTGGATGGCGCCTACAAATTCTTCGCCAGAAAGGTAGGGCTCGTCACCCCCTCGGCGACAGACTCGAGCGTCCTGCCCACCCTGAGCGCACAGGATCTCGCTGCTCTCGGAAGCCGAGCAGGGTCCGGTCTTGGATGGGAGAATCTGAGAGTTTCCACTTCTGCACTGGCTGACACCGTATTATTAATTTTTCATTTCTGTTAGTTTGATAAAATTAAGAACAGTATCCCACTGTTGCTTTAATTTGAAAATTTTAAATTATGAATGACATGTTATGTCATATGCTCATCTTCTTTCTTCTGTGAAGTGCCTTTTCTTGTTTGCTTCCTTTTCTCACTGAGTTGTTAGGCGTTTTCTTGATGTGTTGAAGTTCTTTCTAATTTAAGGAAGTTAGTTTAATGTCTGGCATTTGCGTTGTAAAAATGTTTCCTGGTGTGTTATTTGTCTCCAGATTTTTATGGTAGTCTTGGCTGCCCTGGTATTTTTAATCTATGTTGTTTTATTGACCTTTGGCTCCAGGGTTTATATCTTGATTAGAAAGACCTTCCTTACTGTAGGATGACAGCAATGCAAAGAATTATGGTTTCTTCTTGTACTTTTATGATTTCATCTTTCACATATAAATTTTGATCCACTTGAAGTTTACTTTGATATAAGGAGTGGAGGAGAAGCTCAAGTTAACACGCTACATTTTTGTGTGGATGGCTGTCCGTCTAACCCAGCATCGCGATCGGCGGTCATCTTTCTGGCTTGTGGGAAATATCACTTCTCTGGATTTCATGCCCAGGTGGCTGGCTGTTGTGGAAGCCCTGAGGTCTGAGCAGGGGAATCTCACACGGGGGTTTGAGTCCTGTGGGCAGAGTGCATGTGCCAGCGACCTGTCTGAGCCGGACTGCGCTTTCTCCGCCCTGCACTCATGGCACCCTTGACCTTGCTGTTGCAGATCTCTGAAAAGTACGGGCTGCCCGTGGAGAAGATCACAAAGCTTTACAAGAAGAGCAAAAAGGGGTAAGAAAGACACTGAGCTTCAGCTCACTTCCAAACCAGACGGGCTACTCGGTGTTTCTCCTTGAATAGCGGCCAGCTCCAGTCACCTCTCTGCCATGAGAGGCGCGTGGCCCCGGAGGGTCACAGAGCAGCTTGCAAGCACGGGCTGGAGCCTTTCCCGGGGGCTGGAGCTCAGTCCCCGGCCAGCTGAGGTCCCTGTCCCAGTCACAGAAGCCGTGGCCCGGAGGGGCCTGAGCGGGAGGCGCACACTGGGGAGAGGGCAGAGGCCCCTCTGCCCGGAGCGGAGCAGAGCGCGCAGCCCTTGAGGGGCTTCAGGGTGACACACAGGGACCGGAGTGGCCCGGGACCCAGGGACTGGCCCGGGGAATCGTCTCTCCGAGCGGCGGCTCGTGAGTGTCGGGCACTCAGCGGGGTCTTGTCCCTGCTAAGAGTTTTACCCGAGTCCTCCACGTCCTCCTCACTGTTCTGCAGTGTCTGTTTCTCCCTCTCCTTTTCCAAAGGAGAAACCGAGCCAGACCTGCTCAGGCATCTGGACGCGCGTTCGGTGCGTGGGACCCAGCCTCGGGCCCCGGCTGTAGCTGTGTGAGCGTCCTGGCCACAGGCTGAGGCCTAGCGAGGCCGTTTCCTCGGTGCCCGGTGGGAGATGGAGGTCTCCGCACTCCTCCCCGTCCCGCCCTCCTAAAGGCCCGGATGAGCTGGATTCTCGGGCTCTCTGCGGGTCAGGCAGGAGGCCCAGCTTTGCCCGATACAGTTCTACCCCGGGCCGCGCAGAGTCCCTGCGAGCGGCTCCTGGCGCCAGTGTGCGGTGGCTGATGACAGCCCAGCTGCCCGAGCCTTGCCGGCCTGTGCCTGGCTCCTCTACCCTGCAACACCCCTGATGTGATCTTCCAGTTGTGCCAAAAGAATAACTGCACAGAATCAGTGATTCATTCTCTGCCCAGCCTCCAACCTGGGACTGATGACCCAAGGACTTCCAAGTACGGACAAACTCTGGAAACTGTCGCTCTTTTTAAACTAAATCCCTCGGGCATTTGGCCACGGGGCAGGTCTGGCGTGGGGGGGGGAGAAGGCCCAAGCCTGGCGGAGCCCTGTGCCAGCCGGGTGAGGCCCCAGGCTCAGCTTTCTCACCTTCACAGAGGTGCTGTGAGCCCCACCACACACAAACGAGTTGCTGGGTCCCCGGCCAGGTGTCCAAGACACCACATTCATTGTGTATTCAGCTACAAGTGGCAGAATCCTTGTATATGTCAAAGGCCTCATAGCTCAACGGAAACACTTAGGGGTCCTAGCTGTGTAGGCTGTGATGCCTGACTGCTCTGGCCTCAGTTTACCCATCCACAAAGCAAGAAGGTGGGCTGGGTGATCTTGGAAGTCATGAGGGAGGCTCTGAGAAGAGGACGCTTTGCTTTCTTCCCTGACCTCCTCCTGCCTCAGCCTCCACCTGAGGGCCCGCCCACTGTGCTCACAGCTTCTTTGTCCCCCTCCCCCCACCCACGGCAGGATCCTGGTGAACATGGACGACAATATCATTGAGCACTACTCCAACGAGGACACCTTCATCCTCAACATGGAGAGCGTGGTGGAAGGCTTCAAGGTCACACTCATGGAGATCTGAGGCCGGGCCCAGCACCTAAAGGAGCCCTCTGCGCTCCTCCCTAGGAGAGATGGGCCGGAACTGGAACCGGAACTGGGATCGGAGCCCCGCCTCATCTCACACCTGCTGTTACACACCCACCGCCGGAGGGACTCGGGCGCGGCCAGGACCTGCCCCGTGTGCTGGGCCCCCTGCTCCTTAGCTCTGGCCATCTCCGGGCCTGCGTCCAGCCCCACCAGGACTCCACAGGACACTGCTGACTCCAAGGAAGGGGGCCAGATGCCCTCCAGGTAGACAGCCAGGCAGCACCCCTCTCCTCGCCTCTCCCGCAGCTGAGGCAGTGGCCACAGGGGGCTCACAGGTGGACACCCTGTCCTGGCGTCGATCTCCAGGCGCTTCAGGGTGTCATGTAGCCAAAGCCCTCCAGCAGTGACTTCGAGGCCTCCCGCAGGGAGCCACTGCACCCCTGGCAGTGGGGAAGAGCTGTACATAGTGTGTATAATATCGCCCTAATATATTTCTTCTGTGCCAGGGCGTGTTCTCCGTCACTGGCCCGGCGAGCACCTCCGTGGGCACTCAGGACTCTGCCCACACCTGCTCAGAGCTCGCACCGGGTCCAGGCTGTGACGGAACCGAGACAGACTCTGCCCTGGGGCACCTGAGCTTCGATGATGGGGCCAGGCTCTGCTGCCCGCCTCTGGGGCACCTCATACCCCGCCTCTCCCAGCTGCAGTCTGGGGCCTTGTGCTGCCCTGGCACCATGTGTCATGCCGGGTGCAGCGTGCCCTCCACCCCTAGGGGCCCCTTGAAAGTGCACCTGCAGGTGGAGGCGTGCACGGCACCTGGCTGCCTCCTGTGGCCCAGCCCACGAGGGGCGGCTGCCTGGGCATCGGTTCCGAGGACACACTGGAAACTGTCCGCAGCCTGCGGGCGTGTGCACCCTGTGGGTGAAGCGCTCGACTCATGGCCGCCGGACACACTGTGCGGCGGGCTGACTGAGGCCGGGCCTGGGAAGGTCCCGGGCTGTAAAGCACTTTGCCCTCCCTGGATGCCTGCTGCTCAGACCCTGCCCTCCCTGCTGCGTGCCCAGGCCCCAGCCCGAGGCAGGGCACAGCCAGCCCAGTGGCAGCCTCAGGGCTGTGAAGCAATGGGGTGCGGTGGAGAGCGAGTGCCAGCGTGCCCGAGTGGGTGGAGGAGCACCTCCCCATGCCCTCTGGTCTGCGCCCGGCTCAGCAGTGCTCCAGCCTGTCCTCCGGCTGCTCACCTGGGCCAGCAGCTGGGCCTGTCGGGGCTCAGGTCGAAGGCGGCCACACCAGTGCTGGGAGTCAGGGGAGCACGCGCCCCCAGGGCTGGGTGGGGCCCCGCGGGGGGGGGGGAGCCTCACGTGTGGCAGCTGGACACACGCCGTGGACCTGGACAGACGCAGCCCCTCTGGGGAACTGCTGCCCCGTGTGAGACAACAGGCGGATGGGGGATGCTCCGCCTCCGTCCCAAGCGTCTCCGCGCGGTGGCGTGTGGCCAGGGCGGAGGTGATGAGGTGGTGCCCCAGGGGTGGGCCTCGCCCCTCCCCGCAGCCTCCTCGCCCTCGGAGCGCCCGGTAGCTCGGCGCCTCCTCGCTGTGTCAGTCAGCAGAGCTGTGATCAAAACGTCCCAAGGAAAACTCCAGCATGATAGAGAACTTACCTTCTTTTTTTTTTTTTGGTCCTTTAATCGTCCCCAAATGAATAAATAAGCTTTTTTTTTTTTTTTGGGCAATCCATAAAAGATGGGGAACACATGAAGCAAGTGTTTCTCTTCGACATCCCCAAATTGTTAAGGTTTTTCTGGTGTTTGGCAATTGGAACCAACAAAATAAAAGACAAGTCACACATCATCTTGGACTTGGCCCCCAAAAGACTAAGGCACATCCCAGCCCGGAAACCCGGCAAGTGTGAAATGAGTCAAGTGTTTATTTTCCTCCTTATTTAAAATTATGAAAATGCCACAGAAATAGAGGGTTTGTGCCAAATTCTCAGAATGGCCCTTTCTTCAAGACAGCATGAGAGATTGATATATGTACAGTTTGCTCTCATGTTAAAAAAAAAAAAGCAAATGTAACTTAATAGTTTTGTAAATGGGAGGGGGAAATCTATAAACTATAAATACAGTTATTTTATTTTTTGTACATTTTTAAGAAGAAAATAAATATTCATAACATAAGACTCAAACAGCAGTGTCTGCGGCTTCCTGTTGGGGTGTTGGGGCGCTGCCTGCAGGGGACGTCTCTGGGGACCTGAAGGTCACCGGGTGCCTCCCTCCCAGGACTAAGTGAGGAGAGGGAGCCGGCCCCGCCAAGCTCCACTCACCCTGTGGCTGTGGCCGGGTCCGAGCGCCTCTCCCAGGCCCACTGTCCCTCCCGTGACCTCCCTCGGTGTCCCCCCTCGGGCACCAGGCCAGCCTCTATCTAGGGGCGGAAACAAGTGACCTCGACTCTTAACTCACGCCGTGACCCTCTCCTGCCCGGAATCCCCTGCCTGGAGCACGACCCTGTCTGGTTTCCATGGTAACCAGTTTCACTCCGGCCAGGTACCAACTCCCCTTTTCTCTGTCCGTGCCCAAGCTTTCAAGTCCTGGCTGAAACTGGCCTACAAGATTTGCCCTGACCATGCCCAGCAGTGTCTCTCACCCTCTGGCTGAACCAGTGCCAGGGAAGAGGGTGCGTGCCGCGGCCCCGAGGGACTATCAGGGGCTCTGCCCCAGCCTTCGGGCAGCTGGCTGGCTCCTCCCTGCCCCCACTGCGCGCCGTGCTGGGGGCCAGGTGGCTCCATCTGTGTCCCTCTCGGCCCGTGACAATCGCGGTCCTCCTGTCAGGTAAACTACGCTGCCTCCGTGTGTCCCCCACCGGCCCCCTAGCGAGGGACGCAGGCTGGGCTTCCAGGCCGTCCCCTCGGTGCTGTCCCCGGAGGCCCTGCAGCCTCCGCATGCGGACTCTGCGCTCCTCCGCATGGTGCCTGAGCTCTGGCTGGAGACTCGGGAGTGGGAGAAAAGGTGGGGACTCGGCAGCAAAAGCAGTGGAGGGGGAAGGGCAGAGCACCCACCACCCACGCCCCCTGGCCCCCTGGCCCCGCCCCGAGTGCCCAGCCGGGGGAACTTGCTTTGTGCTCTGGTGGGCAGTCGTTTGGGCGCGACTGTCACGCCCGGACAGGCTGAGCTGGGGCAAGCGCTGCCTCCAGGCCAGCCCCGCGGCTAGCTGCTCCCTCTGCACCCAAGACCAGCGCCGGGCTGGCCGCCAGCACCCCATGCCTGCCAGTGCAGCGGCTCCTCTCAGAGCCACCTGCCGGCCTGTGGCACACAAGGGCGGCACTGGTGGCTGCGGGGGGTGGACCGAGGGCTTCCACCCACTCTTCGCCCTTCCCCGCCCACACGGGGCGGTGCGGGCCGCCTCCCTGCCCTGGCTGCGCCCAGCTGTCCAGGACGCTTGCAGGGATCGTCCTGGTGCGTGCCCGCCTGTGCAGTGCACTCAGCACCCAAGGCACAACTTCGCTGGTGGGACTGTGCTGGGCACACGGCCCGCTGCCCACAAAGGGAAGCTGGCACTGGCCAGCCCTCTGGCCCGATCTCTCTCCTCAGCCGTCTTCCTGTCCTAGCTGCTCTGGACAGACCGTGGACTCGGAAACCACAGGACTCCGGCTCTTCTCCGCTTCTTCAAAGATCTGGAGAATTCCGCGTGAGGGCAAAAGCCAGGGGAACTGGCTCCTTCTCCACGGCGGGCCACCTCGCAGGAGAGGCTTAGCCGGGACGTTGACTCAGAGCCTGGCAGACAGGAGCTGTGGGTTGGGCAGGGCAGCCGCCAGGCGCGCAGGCTCCACGCTGGGCTGGAGGCCCAGCCGCCTTCTCACCAGCAGCAGGGTGCACGAACTTGTGGGCACCAGGATGGCGGCCCGTCAGGGCCACGGTGTGCAGCAGGAAGACAGCGGCCTCCTGGGGCCCTGCTGGCCTCCCGCTCAGCGCACCTGAGTGAGCGCCTCGTCCCCTGGGCGTGGAGAAAGGGCCCACGGCAACGACAGAAGCAAAAGGCCCACGGTCGATGGGAACGGTTCCGGGGTACGGCCTCTGGCGCAGGAGGACCTGTGGGGGGCCTCAGAGCTGGCTCCTGCACCCTGCTCTCCGCACCCCAGTTTGGGTGAGGAGAGCACGGGAAGATGGAAGCCATGCACACACCAAGCGCTGCGGGCACGGAGCCTCGAGCTCGGTGCCTCTCCCCCGGCCCGGCACAGCTCCGGTCCCCCAGTCTGCCTCAGACAGAACCACCCGAAGGGGCCGGAACCCAAACCCGAACCTCCCCAAGCACAGCCCAACTGGGCCGGCGGCACTGTCAGAAAAAGCTCACGTCCCAGACGGCCATATTAAACAATCCACATGCTTTAATGCCAGGCGAGAGCTACACAGCCAGCTGATACAGGCACTCGACATGACAGGATCCACAGACGTGATCAGATCGAGGGGCGGCACCGGGGCTGTCACTGCGGTGGGTCTGCCCCCGCCCGGCCCAGTGAGGTGCACAGTTGAGCATCTGTGGCATTGTCTGGCTCGAGAGCCATTGCCCGGTCACAGTGGGCGTGACTAGGGACAGAACAGACTGCAGCGGTCGCTGGGCACAGCAGACACAGGTCAGCTCCACACAGGAGAGACAAGACCTCAGGCATCCAGGCCTCTGTGAGCAGTCCGGTTCCACGGCCAGACTTAAGTGCACTGGGCTCGATGTGCCCAGCTCCTGGGGAGGAGGAGGAGGAGGAGAGTGAGGAGGAGGAGGAGGAGGAGGAGGAAGAGGAGGAGGAGGAGGAAGAGGAGGAGGAGGAGGATGGCCCTGAAGACGCCGAGCTGCACAGCTTGCACGAGCTCCGTACCTTGTCTGTGGCTCATGCAGCCAGCTCACCGAGACATCAGGACCACGGGCAGTCCCGGGCGGGTTCCCCACACTGATCCACTCACCACAGAGAACTACAAAGGGGGGCGCGGACACATTCAATCCAGAGCAGGCAAGTGCAGCGCGCTCCCCGTACCCACAGAGCGCACTGGGCCTCCACGCCGCCACCAACTCAGGTCAGCACTCCTCTCAAACGGACCGCACCGCTCACCCGCGTCAGACAGGGAGCAGACACTCAGGAACACGAGGACGACCGAGTCCAGGCCCCAGATTTTCACACAACACAGCTGGTCCATTTTGGTCCACCATCCACATTTGGATGTTTGACCAGAGCGAGAAGAGATTCAGGTCACGCCCAGAAACGGGCTCGAGTGGGCACAGCACTGTGTTCCTCATGGTTACACGTCTCTCTGCGGCTCTTATTCTATAGGATCTGGCTGGGCAGCACACAGGAGCCCTGGAGATCTCCGGCCTCCGCTGAGGAAGGTCCCCACCCACCTCCTTGGGGCTCGGGGCCTCCCTGGCCAGTGGCCTGCGAGCCTGGGCCTGGCTGGGATCAGCATGTTCAGTGTGGACGAGGGACCGGCCTGAACAGCAAGGCCCATTTGTCGTGATGGAGGATCCCCCGGTTCCCGGGTGGGCTAGACGCGCGTGCCTGCCTCCTCACAGGGAGCTCAGGCTCCGCGAGGGCCACAGGGACCAGGGTGTGGTGAGACCACAGGGAAGTCCCGGGACTTGGCTGTGTGCTTCGAGCCTGCGATTGCCCATCTGCTCAGAAAAGCACCTCGCCTTCCACCCCCCAGAATTGCAGCCGTGGCCCCGCCAGTGTCGCCCTCTTGACGCCCCAACTGGCCCCACCCCTTGAACCCGGCCTGCTTCTGTTCTCCGGGCCTGTGACTCAGGAAGCCGTGCAGAGTCAAAGCTGGGCCCTTGTCATGGTGACTGGGAGCCTGTACGGAACATATAAAATATATCTGCTGATTGGTACGCTGTGCAAAGACAGATATGACTTTAAACAGGACACACACATTCATTGTGGCTTACTTCACAATAAGCTACTAAAAACAGTCTTCTGTAATTAGATAGTATTCGTGCTTGCTAAACATGCATTTACAGGGAAAAACACTGAATTTGGTCTGCAGTACCCCAGATTTTATATACACCAGGCTTTCTTTTTTTTTTCTTTCTTTTTAAAATCACAACAGGCAACAAGATCGGTCTGGGTTTGGAATATGCTGCCCTTTGTGTTTGATTTCCGAAGAAAGTCTTATCAACTCAGTGAGTATAAATGAGAGAAAAAAAGACATCTGAGCCCTCTTAGTCCGCCCTCACCTAAGTGGCCTCGGAATGTTCACAGCTTAGAAACTACAGCCGACTGGGGCTGTGGAGTGGGTCCACGGGAAGCCCCAGCCCCCGGAGCAGCCCGTCCCGGAGGGGAACCGGTCCTCAGGGATCCCGCCTCTGGTGCCATCTTGGCCCAGGTGTGTGTTACAGCAAACCCAGGCGGGTTTGGCCTTCTGAACAAAGCCCCCAAAAGCTCGCGTGAGAACCCCCAGGCTGCACGGAAATCCCCTCCCTGGCCTCCAAGTCTTAGGTTTTAGAACAGAGACACTAGGCTCCAAGAACGGATAATAGCATCGGTTAGAAAGTCACGGAACAACGACACCATGACATCGGTTCATGCTCTCCGCGAGCACACGGGGCTCTGCACTCCCACGCAGCGTCCACCACGACGACAAAGCTGAAGGCGTCACAGAGAAGGTGCGTCCGGCCACACAGGGCCAGCGCCTCCCTCAGTACTGTTTGGCAAGAAACGACTCGTTACACAGAAGAGTGGGAAGGGACACAAGCAGCGCAGGACGTGGGGTGCGGGCTCAGAACTGGCCGGCGCTGCTGGGGTCGCACTGCAGGAGGCGCACGATGGACGGGTCGCTCTTGGCCCCACGGATGAACTCGTCCAGGGAGAGCTTTCCTAGAGGCAAAGAGGACGAGGACGGTGAGCGGCTGGCCGGCCCCGCCACTTCCTGCCCAGCTGCCTGCCCTCTCCGCAGGGCCCGGGAGCGGCTTTCCCGTGGGGGCCTGCGGGCCCTGGGTTGGGGCCCTGTCTGAGCTCGCTTTTAAATGGCGATGACTTAGGAGGAGGACAGGAGAAAGGAGCAGAATCTCTCAGAGGCAGCCCTGGGGCCGCAGTGGCCAGGGACGCTGCTCCAGTGGGCACCCGGCTGTGCTGCACGGGGCCCCTCAGGCCTGGCTCCGACCGGCTTCCTGGGTCCTCACACTCTTCCAGTCAGAGGCCCGGGTGAGGTGCTGGCAGCACCCAGCCCAGGGGACCCTGTGTGTGCCCTGCTGTCCCTCGGTGGGTGGGGACAGTGGCCACCTCCCTGGGTCTGGGAGCCAAGCGCCAGCTAAGCGGCGCCTCCCCACCCCACACCGCAGCTTCCCTCCCCCCTTCTCTCTTCTGCTCCGTCTTGTTTCTTCGTTTAAACACCAGCCTCCCTGGCGAGCATGCCAAGCCTGCCCACAGGAAAGCGGGGCACTGCGGTCCCGAGGAGTGGGCATTGTCCAGGTGCCATGTTCCGGGAGCCTGGCCTCACTGCAGTTTGACATTGCAAATCCAACAGCTGCCGACATCACCCTGGTCTCTTTAATCTTTGCCAAACAATTGAACTTTCGGCTGTGAATCCAGGCACATGGAGGGGTAAGAGGGTGTCTGCGCCCCACAGAGCAGGCAGGCTGGATGCAAGACCGGATCCCGGCAGCTGGAGCTGGCACAGAGCCCCCCACCCCCGGCACGTCTCCGAGGGACGGAGCCGAGAGCCGCTGGGCAGAGCCGTGAGCTCGTGCAACAGCGAGAGCACGGCGCTCCGGACACACACTCGGGCAGTGCCAGGGTCGGCTGGTGAAGTCGGGTGCTGGTGAGTGCTGAGCTCCACACACACGGCGCCGAGTCCCCGACTGTGCAGGAGGACACGCTCACCGCAGAGTCGCCATCCGTCCAGACCCGCTGAGGCAGGCACCCGACCTCCAGGACTAGGGCCCTGCAGCTGGAACCCAGCCCTCTGCTCTCAGGCCTGAAGGCGGGCCTCAGCCGTGGCCGGAGACCTGCAGCCCTCGCCACCTGCCAGCCCCTCCCCAGTGCCTGAGGGAGCCCTCGCCTCGGCGTCTGGAGGCCTATGCGGGGACCCCAAGCTGGTCCTTGGGCGAAGCCCCGCAGGGCCCCACCAGCACCCCACCCGAGCAGGCCAAGCGCCCTCCTACCGTCTCTGTTGGTGTCCATCTGGCGGAAGATCTTCTCCGTCCGCTTCTCTGGGGTGGACTCATCTTCAGGCATCTTCATGACAGAGGAAACCATCTTGTAGATGGCCTGGGGACACAGCAACAGGGCCATAAGATGGGCACGTGGTGGGCACACACAGCCCTGCTGGGCGGCCCCCCAAGGACACCCGGTGTCCTCAGACGCCGGTGGAACAGTCCCCAGGCCAGCAGGCTTGCTGCCGGCAGGGTCAGCAGGCAGGAAGCGCCCCGAGCCCTGCCGGCTGTGTCTGCGGAGCTAATGCACGTGTGAATCCCTGGGTGCCGCTGGGACGCAGGGTCCCAGAGCCACGCGGGGCAGAGCGGGCCTGAGGTCCAGCTCCCAGAGCTGCCACCGCCCGGAGCGAGGGTGCAGGTCCCTCCATGGGGCCTGAGTGGAGTCCCTGGACGGCAGAGGACACAGGCCCCGACAGGCTCCGGGCGGGGGGCCGGCCCACCCCATGCTGCCTCCTGTGGCCTGGGCTCTGGGTCCCGGGCCCTCCCAGCAAGCTCCCGGGCACCGCAGGGGGAGAGGGTCCGGCCACACAGCCTCGGCTTAATGAAGTGTCACAGTCCGGGCCCGAACGAGGCCAGGCCGGCCTGCGGAGTACGGTGGGCGGGAGGCTGCCCTGCAGTGTCCTGTGAGCAGCAAGGAGACCGTCCTGGCCCCGCGGCTCCGGGGCCTCAGGAACCCTCACAGGCCGGGCAGCTGGGTCCTCCGCATGCTCTGCTCAGGCCAGGCCACTCCAGCGATGGCTTCCTGACCGTCACAGAAGGTCACGGCACCCTCGGGACTCTGAGCGAGGCGTTTCTCGGAGCTCTCCTCCTCTAGGGCCGGGACCTGACGCCAAAGCAGCCACCCTAAGGAGGCGCCGCCCTGCTCGCCACACTCAAGGCTGTGGGTGAGCCGGAGACCAGGCCCCACCGTGAGGGCTGGAAGCGACGCTCCCCGAGCAGAGAGTCACCGAGAAGTGAGGACAGTGTCACACAGCGAGGGGCAGAGCAGGCCCGTCCAGGCTCCGTGTCCACCGGGGCTCTAGTGCCCGTGGGCACACAGCAGGCTCCCTCTCGCCCATAGTGGGTTACCCGCAGGGAGAGCAGGCTGCTCGCAACTGTGGTGTGGGCCCCGCACAGAGCCAGGCACAGCGGTGCCACACCCCCCTGGCGTCCCGGGCGGTGAGTGGGCAGTGACCTCGCAGGACAGCATCAGGAGAAGCTCCCATGACAGGACCACGAGGGCGAGATCGGGTAGCCAAAAGAGATGGCCCTTGGCAGCGAGCTGAAGCCAGTCACGGGTCCTGTCAGCTCCAGTGTTTCACCCCAAACTTAATGAGATTAAACCATGAAGAGACCAGGCTACTTCCGGGCTGTATTTTTAGCGATGTCAGAGAGAGGACTAGCAGGGACATCCTGTTTTAATTAAACATGAAGAGTCCTATTCTTGTCTCTGGGTAAATGCAGGGTTGGGACACCCAGGAGCCCAGCAGGCTGGGGACAGCTCCCGGCGGGGCAGGACCCGGGCCCCCCCAAGCCCCTGGATGAGCAGCCTGTCAGAGACCAGGAAAAGGAGGACCCGTATCCGAGCTGACAAGGGCCTGGGACTCACTGGGCCCAGGCACGGGTCCAAGAGTTAATGGTGCACATTTTCTCTGAAGGAAACCAGATCGACCCTTTCACCAGAAAATGCAGGGTCTCCCAGCGGGGAGCCAGACCTCTGGGACTGACAGCAGACTAAGAACGAACACAGCGGCAGCACTGGGTGGCTCTTAGATTATACAGACAAAAAACAGCTCCCTGTGAGGAGGATTTATATACCAGAGAAAAGAGATGAAAATGGATTTATAAAGCAGACAAAAGAGGAAAATCTGCCTTTGGACAATTTTTGCAACGTGATTATTGTCTGTGTGTCTGGAAGGGCATGAATGCTTTCCATTCAGAGCGAGCAGAATAAGTGAAATTGGAAATTTTTTTTTTTTTTTTTTGCTTTTTGGAGACAGGGTCTTGCTTTGTAGTTCAGGCTGGCCCTGAGCTCACTATGGTGCCCAGGCAAGCCGCCGCGAACTCAGCAATCCTCCTGTCTCTGCCTCCCGAGTGCTGAGATTACAGGCGTGAGCCACCACGCCCAGCATTATATGTGGTAACCAGGGATCGAACTTAGGTCCTTACGCTTGCGAGGCAGGTGCCGGAACCACTGAGCTAACCCTCCGGCCCAAAATTGGAAATTTTTATCACTGCATAATGTTCTACTAAGGTGCTTCAAAACATTATCATCTCAGGTGCCGAGTGGGCTTCCCATCCCTTCTCAACCAAAAAGTCCCATTCTTTTTTTTTTTTGAGACAGGGTCTCGCTTTGTAGTTCAGGCTGGCCCTGAGCTCACTATGTAGCCCAGGCAAGCCTTGAACTCAGCCATCCACCTGCCTCTGCCTCCCGAGTGCTGGGATTACAGGCGTGAGCCACCATGCCCGGCACTATGGCATGCGGTATTGATTGTTGGTGGGCATGAGTCTCCACACCCAGCATTGTATGTGGTTTCCGGGGATCGAACTTACGACCTTGCACTTGCGAGGCAGGCACCGGAACCACTGAGCTAACCCTCCAGCCCAAAAGTCCCATTCTTATAGCAAGCTTCATGTAAGGTTTCACTAGGAAAAGAGCCTCGCCTTTTGCTCCTCAGAGTAGGGCTGGAACCCACGTTGTGTGTCTTCCCTCTGTGACGCCACGATCCTTGGAGGTAATTATTCAACGATCTGTGTGCTGGCTCAGCCTCCCTCGCGATAGCTCATTGTTTACAAGAACCCTCTGTGCCCTCTGTCACCGAGGAGTCATGGAAGCTCCAGTGGCCTTGGTGTGGGAGGAGCCGCTTTCCAGAGGCCTCTCCTGGCAGAGCCCTGCCTGGCTGCTCTGAGGAAGGAGTCCCTGGAAGTCAGGAGACCTGGCGACAGCCGACAGCCTCTGCCACAGGTGCTGTGCAAATGCTTCCCCGGCACTCCTTCCACGAAATCAGTCTTTCAGGACTCTGAGACCGGAGAAAGCCCACCATGAAAACCGCCGGGGCACTCTGCCCTTCCTGGAAGCACCATGCACAGGGTATATTGCAGGCGGGATCCTGCCCCAGGCGCCCAGAGCCTCTGCAGCTGGGTCTCCCCGGAGGCCTTGACCCTTCTGTGCAGACACTCCAACAAGCACTTGATAACTGTCTGAGCCAAGAGTCTCCTTTGGGCTCTCTCTTCAGCTGGCTCTGTTCTCCATCCTCCTCTTTACAAATCAGGGAACCTTTGCTATGGGAGATCTGTCTTCCTAATAGTGTCAAAGTTTCTTCACGACAAGGGAACTGTCTTACACACTGGTGGATACTTTGGAGTCTAATGTTTTTTTTTTTTTTTTGCTTTTGAGACAGGGTCTCACTTTGTAGTTCAGGCTGGCCCTGAGCTCACTATGGTGCCCAGGCAGGCCGCCACGAACTCAACAATCCTCCTGTCTCTGCCTCCTGAGTGCTGGGATGACAGGCGTGAGCCACCACGTCTGGCTTTATGGTATGCGGTGTTGATTGTTGGTGGGCATGTCTCCACGCCCAGCATTCTATGTGGTTACCAGGGATCGAACTCAGGTCCTTGCGCTTGCGAGGCAGGCGCCGGAACCACTGAGCTAACCCTCCGGCCCTGGAGTCTAATGTTTGCGTCCATCAGTGAATCCTTGTTGGCTTAGGGTAAGCACGGGGCCAAGCCCGAGCCCTTCAGAGTCAGCACACGGCACAGACCCCATCTTCTGGGAGCTCACAGTCCAGGTGGCGGACGGACGGGAAATAGGATGACTATACCAACGAGAGAGCAGAGACGAAGGGTGAGGGGCCGAATCTACCTTTCTACCAGACGCAAGAACAGAACCCAACAGAATCCAAAACACAACCTATGTAAAAAACAGCAACAAAAAACAGTAAAACAGTTTCAAGGCATTGCAAATCGGCCTGCAAAGGTCAGTGGTCCTTGAGGAACTGGAAACAAGGGAGCGAAGCAGCATGAGGACCCAGATCCCACTTTGGGGCCGAGTTTGTGCCTGTGGGCCGAGGAGGGAGCCCACGGGCTGCTTGTGGGACTCGCTGACTTGGGATCAGACCTGAGAGTCTGCAGAGATCGAGTTGCCAGTGTTCAGAGGACAGAGCAAAGGGAACAGAGAGCTGCAGCCGGTTCCCCGCCTGAGCTCGGGGAGTCAGGGGAGGGGGGGAGGGCACTGGCAGGCAGGTGCCCGGCCCTCACACGAGGGCATGTCGGCGGGTGCGGACTCCTCTGAAAACTCTGACCGCAGCGGCAGGGATGGTTCGTGCATGCCGAGCCCTACTCGGTATCGCCTAAGGGATTGTGAAAGCGAGGCCTAGGAAGTTCGCCTTGTTTCTAAGTAAATGAGCTGTGCCTGAGAACAAAACTTAAGATTACTTACCAGATCAGACTACAAAAACACCTAATAGGCAACATAGTAAAATTCACAATGTCTAGCATCCAACCTAAAGTCACCCAGCATGTAAAGAAGCAGGAAAATAAGGCCTGGAGGAGAAAATCAATCCATCGAAGTGACCAGGACCTGAGGTCTATTAGGTTAGCAGGCGGACATTGCAAGGGCTAGAAAAGCTGGTGTGTGTGTGTGTGTGTGTGTGTGTGTGAAAAGCAAACACAGAAGACAGAAAAAAAAGTCCTGACTCAAACTTCTAGCAAGAAAACCTAAGAAGTCTGAGGCCAAAAACGTACATAGTGAGATTAATGGCAAATGAAGACCTTACAGGAAAAACATAAACAACTCAGAAGACTCCTGAAGAAAAATCACCCAAAATGAAACAGAAAATAAGAAACTGATGACAGAACATCAGTGATTGTATGGTAACTTCAAGCTGCCCAGTATATATGTAGTAAAGGGCCCAGAGGAGAGACACTGGAATACTGAGCTTTCAAAGTATAATTACTAAAAACATTCCAAATTTGATGAAAACCATAAACCTTCAGATCTAAGAAATACTTTGATAGATAAAACCTACTTAGCAAATGACAACCCACCACATCCACTGAAGGAAGCACAGATAACATGTATATTCTTCCATAAAGCTTGCACTTAAATAAACTTGAAGTTTAAAAAAACTTTCCCGTAAAGAAAATATCAAAGCCAAGATGCCTTCCTGGGGGTAGTCTATTAAATATTTAAGGAAGAAATAATACCAATTTAAGTCCTGCCAGAAAAGTAAGGAGAGGAGGTAGTCTTCAGTTCATTATATCAACCAGCATCACACTCAAGCTCCAAGACAATATCACTGTTTATCCGTGAGCCGGACTCACCCGTGCCGTCATGATGCAAAGATACTGCAGGAAGACTGCAGACCAATATCTCTATAAATACAAATGCAGAAATGCTGGACAAAATTTTAGTAAATCATATAGATATATTAAAAAGATAGTACGTTATGACTGTGATATTTATCTTAGGAACATAAGCTTGGCTTAACAAAAATGAACTCATACTGGAAAAAAAATGGTATGATTTTTTAATATATAGGAAAATAACTGACAAGTTCAATATCCACTTGTAATTTTAAAACAAAGGAAAAAAAAAAAAAGAAAAACCTTTCAGCAAGCTAAGGACTAAAAGGAACATGGAAACATCATTAACTTCCAGCTAGCAGCGAAGACTAAGTGGTCTCCCTTCAGGCTGAACAGGAACATGTCCACCCAGACCACCCTCATTCGGGACTGCACGGCACAGAACCAGAGGTGTTAAGGCAGAGAAACAAAAGGAAAGCACCTAAGGTGGAAGAGAAAGAATTAAACGTTCTCTATTTACAGACAACATAATGGTCCATTCAAAAAAATCTGATGGAACCTACAAAAATAAAACAAAACAGAAAACACCCATTGGAAGTAATAAATGAATTCTGTGACCTGCAGGGAATACTCAATATGCAAGATTCATTTTATTTCTGTACACACAAAAGTGAAATAAAGAAATGACCTGCAAATGCTCAGACAGAATGAGTGCAAGTTTGAAGCCAGCTTGGGTCTTGCTGAAGCCACCCTTGTTGAGAACTAGCCTCAAAAACATTTTGTTTAAAGGGATGCAGATATGGCTCCTTGGAAGAGTGTCTGCCTAGAATGCATAAGGGCCCAGGGTTCAATCCCCAGCACCACAGGGGGACTTATTTCTCTGTCCATCAATGGGCTGGGAATGCTGCGTGTACCGAGCACAGTAACACTTCGGTTCTGAACAGAACAGAGTCCTGCTGGAACTCAGGTCCAGCCAGGAGCCCTGTGGCCAGTATCATTCAAGAACAAGGTTCTTGTGCATGTAGCCAGTTAATCTGAGACCACAGTGGGTCTGAGGGTCCCAGTCCTGCGACTGCTGTCCCTACAGGAAGTGGGGGAGGGAGGCACAGACACAGAGGGACAGCAGCATGTGGCACCGGAAGCACAGGCCGGAGAGATGTCGGCGCAAGAAGCTGGGTGAGAAACGGACCCAGCTGACGCTATCGTTTTGAGCTCTGGGCTACAAAGCTGTGGTGGAAAAGACGTCCGCTGTCCTGGGCACCTGTTTAGGGTGGCTTGTTATGACAGCCTGATGAACCAAAGCACGGGAAGCCTGGCCTCGCCACCCTGTCCGACCAACACAGGAGAGGAGCCTGCTCAGAGGCGATGAAGGCCGCAGGCTGTGCTGGAAGCCGCTCCAAATGCGGGGCAGAGAAGGAGGAAGAGGAATCCGCAGAGGAGACTGGGAGGGAGCAGCCAGGGAGCAGGCCTCAGGGCAGCACACTGGGCACCTCGGTGCCAAGGGTGAACCTGAACTTGAACCACAATGCAGCTCGAAGTCACAAGATGGTTCCCTTAGGGACAAAGGGCCAAACCCAGCCCCGCAGAGAAGCAAGCACTCAGGCGGTCCTCAGAGGAGCGTGAGCCTACGCCTGGAGCTTTTTCCGGGGAAGAGACCCAAGGGCCACTCCGAGCGGCATCGGTGGCCACGGTCAGAGAAGAGACATGACAAAGGGTTCGGAGCCAACCCCCAGGGGCCCACCAGACGGACCAGAAGGCCTTCCCCTCCCCACAAAGCAGGAAAGCAGCTTCCGGGCTCCAAGGGACATCTCGGGCGGCGGCGGCAGTGATGCTGTGAAGCAGGCGAGAGGGAAAGTACAAGCACTACTCGGGACACAGCTCAAGACCAGCATGAAGAGGCGCCTCTGTCCTCATCTGGATCTCTGCAGCGCGAGCACCGGCCAGGCAGTGTCTGGGCTGTGCCAGTGGGCGCACTTGGCTCCAGGTGGGCTCCTCTGGGAGGCTTCCTCGTCTGCTCATGCCTATCCCTGCCCACCCTGTGGCAGCGCCAACTTGCACACCTCGTTCAGCATGAGGCAGAATCAGAAGTGTTTTCCCCCACATGGCTAAAAGAAACAAAAGCAGTGTCTTCCATGCTGTGCCTCAGGGGACTCCTGACCTATGGGAGAACAGGGACAAGTGGTCCACGGAGGTACCAGTTCCACTTGTCACAAATGGGAGGGAGAACATCTAAATTCCTTTTTTTTTCTTTTTGAGACAGGGTCTCGCTTTGTAGTTCAGGCTGGCTCTGAGCTCACTATGTAGCCCAGGCAAGCCACCGCGAACTCAGCAATCCTCCTGTCTCTGCCTCCCGAGTGCTGGGATTACAGGCATGAGCCACCAGCCCAGTACTGTGGTGTGTGGCATTGATGGCTGGTGGGTGTGAGTCTCCACGCCCAGCATTGTATGTGGTTACCAGGATCAAACTCAGGGCCTTGCGCTTGCGAGGCAGGCACCGGAACCACTGAGCTAATCCTCCGGCCCCAGAGAATGTCTAAATTCTTAAACAAGGGGCAGCTGAAAGCCAAGTACTTGCAAAGCAACCATTAGCGTCCCGTGAGTATCTAATGACAAGTCGGTCCGAGCTGCTCTTCGGAGCAAGCCCCAGAGGGCTGCGGGGAGCAATGCACGGCAGCCTCGTCGGGGAAGGCTTTTCCCTTGAGTTTGCCCACGACCAGCAGGCTTTTCCCACCAGTCGGAGTCATGCCCGCAACCATGGGCAACTCCTGCTGCCAACCACCTGTCTCTGGGTAGCGGTCTCTGTCTGCACCATGAGCACCGTAGCATAAGCCCAAGGTGCGGTTGCCCGCAGAGCTGCCACGCAAGGCCTCTGCAGTTCAGGACGCTGAGCCCAGGGGCCGGGGCACAGGGCTGTGACTCGGGGCGGCGGGGAAGGGGACAGGGTGGGCTCGGAAGGGTCAGTGATACCCGTGTATCTAAAGGCAAGAGGGCGGTGGCCTGCTTTGCCCAACACTCCTACTCCCACGTGACTCCTCTTCCTGGGCTCTCTTCGCCTTTGGTCTGGGTGCAGCTGGTCAGCTGCGGCCTCCCTCTGTGACTGTCATTCCCTCACAGGGCGAAGGCAGTGCAGTTACTGCCCATCTGTACCCTGACAGTCCTGGAGTTCAAACCCCACCATGGCCCCAGGTAGCTCTTGTCTGAGAACAGAAGGGAGCTGTGTGCAGCCCAGGAAGGGAGGGAGGGAGGCAGGCAGGCAGGCAGGCGGCACTCAGCACCGGGAGAGTTATCTGCTGTGGGGTGGGAAAGGTGAAGGTTTGAGATTCCTGAGAGCTGGATGTGGTTCACCCCTGTATTCTAGGCACTCGGAGGCCGAGGCAGGAGGAATGCCCCAAGTTTGAGGCCAGCCTGCATTATACAGTGAGTTTAAGGGCACCTTGAACTACATAGCAAGACCCTGTCTCAAAAAAAAAAAAAAGTTTCCCAAGAGATGATTTCAATGTAATAATATAATATCAAGCCCATCACATGCTCCTGAATCTGATACTTTAGAACACACACACACAAATGTACAAAAGTTCATTTAAGGTTCTAAAATAAATCTGCATGTGGTTTTTTTGTTCACCCAGATGTTGACATGGCACCAAAGCTTTTCTTTAAAAAGAACACAACTGCACTGTGGCACAGATGGTGGACGGCGACGGCCCCTGACGCTGTGCGCTTGGCTCTGCACAGCTAACAGGACTCCTGCACAGTCTAGTTCTCATGTCCACCCGGGACTGCGGGGCCTCTGTCTCTGTCCACGGGCGTAGGAAGGGGTGGTTTGCGGTGGGACTGAAGTCCCGTGAGAGGAGTGTTCTCTGCACCGTCCAAAGGTCCCCTAATCAGCCGTCTGTAACAGAAGGGGAGAGTGAGGCCCGGATGGCAGCAGGGCCAACCTGAGTCCTGCCACGTGCCAGGGACTTAAGCAGCTTCAAGGACAAGGATTTTCTCTAGACGCCTCCGGCAGTGACACAGGCCAGAACACACCTTCACACCAGCCTGGGGACTCACACGGCACTTTCAGAACTGCAGGACAGGAAATGAGGCTGCCGAAAGCCACACGGTCTGTGGCACCTGACGATAGCAGCGGACTTCAGTACTGCACCGAATCCACAAGAGCTTCAGAGGTTTAAGGGTCTTTTCTACCCAAACTGGAAAACAGTGAAGAATGCAAGCAGTCATGAAAAACAAAATGGTTCAATTTTTGAGTCTTGGGGGGTTGAGTTCAAGCAAGAATTGATGAATCAGTGCTTGTTAACATGCACAAGACCTGTATTCTCACGCAGAGCCTTCCTGTGCTGTGGTTCTGTGAGCCACAGCTCGCCACACAGAAACACACGGGTGCACGTGTGCGCACACACACACACGCACACACACATGCACACACATGCACACTGCCTTCCAGCTGATGTTTTCCCAGGCACAAAGCAGAAATGGAACAGATGATTCCACTTCTTTAAGGCAAATGCATGTTCTCGGAAGCCGTGCAGACAGGCCAGGACAAAGAAAAGAAGACCCCACAAGGTCTAGAGCTGCCTGTGACCATGATCAAGGCTGTGTGAGACTGGGCTTTGGGAAAGGGAGAAAAGACTTTTTAAAAAGAAGAACAATGGGCAGCTCTGTCAGATTCTGCAGTAAGACCCGACTCTTCCTAGCTAATTGAGGGCGGGAGATTAGCATGAGAACAGGACGGAATCCGCGCATTGTCGGTTTGCAAAGCAGCAGAGCAGAGCCCCAGAGCCGCAGAGCCTTGATATGAAATGGTCTGATTTAATCTCTGAAGGCTTGGAAGTCACTCCAGGGTGCTGCAGAGTTTCCCCCCAAATTCCCGCATGAATATTAATCACTGGGGCGGGGCGCTGTGGGCCAGGGCTCGGGAAGTTGAGCCTTGTTGCATCAGCTCCTAGGAATGCCGCGTCTGCTCAGCTGGGACCTGGAAAGGAGCTGGCCTCTGCCTCAGACCTTGCTCTCCCTGCGGGATCCTTTCCACTCTGCACTCGGTGCGGAATGTGTTCCAGGGGCTGCGCGGCCTCTCCAAACACCTTCTATCCATTTCCTGCTCTTTCTGGAATCCGCAGCACAGGGTCAGCACAGTGCCAGGTAGTTCACAGGTGCTGAATGGTAGGTGCCGTGTGAAGGCGGGTAAAGGCGTGATTCCCGATTTGCATGAGCCCACATGGTCTGCGGGTTCCAGGCCTACATCTGCCCAATGAGCTGTGAAACAAGCCAGCACAGGTGAGCTAGGAGCTGTTAGTAGGGGACAGTGCCACGACCGGTGGGAATTTCTCATACTGCAGCCACGAAGCACCTCTCTCCAGCCCGAGCACACTCCGGTCCTTTCTGTAGAAGGGCAGCCCGGAGCCCCGAGATGAAAAGCAACACAGATCAGGGTCAACTCGAGGGCACGTGACATTGGGTCTCAAGCGGTCCCCTGTGTGGAAGCTGTGTTCTGCAGCCTGTGCCACTGTGAGAAAGGGGTGAGATGTCGAGGGGTGGGGTGAGTGGGAGGGCTTCCCAGCTTTGGGGTGCCCTCAGAGGGGACTGTGGGACCTAGGTCTCTCCCTGAAAAAGCAGTGGGGCCACTCGATCAGCACACAAAATCTCCAAAACCATGAGCCACAAGAGACCTTTCCTCTTGAGAAGCTGATTATCTAGGGTATTTGTTATAGTAGCAGAAGGCTGACTGATAGAATGAATTACCTTTGAAAATTTAATTTTTATTCAGTTCACAATGTGAAAAATCAGAAAAGCAGAACTGTGCAGGCATATGCATCACACCTTGGCACACACAGGGAGAACAGCCTAGCAGTCTGCCTCAAGAGCCCTGGAAATGCTTGGGCCCTTTGGTCCACTAACTGTCCAACTGGGAACCTATTCTAAAGAAATAATCCTAAAAAACCGAAAAAAGTTTTAGACAGAAGGATTATGGATTTGCTGTTTT
>PVIC010011600.1:0-41170 GCA_004025085.1 Thryonomys swinderianus | reverse complement strand
TTTTTTTTTTTTTTTTTTTTTTGCTTTTTGGAGACAGGGTCTCGCTTTGTAGTTCAGGCTGGCCCTGAGCTCACTATGGTGCCCAGGCAAGCCGCCGCGAACTCAGCAATCCTCCTGTCTCTGCCTCCCGAGTGCTGGGATTACAGGCGTGAGCCACCATGCCCAGCATTATATGTGGTTACCGGGGATTGAACGCAGGTCCTTGCGCTTGCAAGGCAGGCACCGGAATCACTGAGCTAACCCTCCGGCCCAATAATATACTATTTTTAAAGACCAGGTATTATACAACTGTCATAGTTTTGTAAGTACTGTTACTGATCTGAATATAGATATATGCAAAGTATTTTGAAAATTAGATACTGTTATTTTTTCTTGATATATTTGATAGACAAACAGATGGACAGAGGTAAAATAAAATTACTACCAATGTCCTTTGCACTCGCATTGATGATGCTATTCGTGAGGGGATTTCATGAGTTTTTACTCACGTTTGTGGAAGATGAGTTTGTATCTAATTATAGATAAAAAAGCGAACTTTGTACCTGATATTCAAGATATACATACAGGGTATAAGGATTCTAATTAGGAACAAATGATAGACATAAACATCATAAGAAATACTAAATTGGGGGCTGCTTTCTAAGTACACTCTCATCTTTTGAAGAGTAAAGCAAAGATACCTAACTACTGCACCAGTGCCATTTTAGCTTTAATATCTGTTTTTTACTAAGAAGGTTCAGTATAAAAGAAATCTAAAAGATAAAAGTGAGCAACAAAATAATTCTTTTTACTGACAATCTATTGCAGAAATTTATTGTTAAAGTGCAACCAGGGCATAAGAAAATTGCAGATAACTGCAAGTAAAATGGATGATCTTTATACACTTTGACCAAACCTATTAAAAGAGGAAACTGAGCTAGGAAGAATGAGGTATATGTAATTGCCCTTGTGAGCACAATTTATCTCACCTGATAGTGCAACTAAATCTGTAGCATCCCTTCAACAATAATCAGTCTGAGCATCCTGCAAATCCCTGTCTTCAATAGATAATTCAGGAAAACAAACAGGTGCTTTTAGAGTTCCTTCAGTAAAACTCTAGGTCTAGACTTACCATTGAATAAATTTCTCCACTTCACCAATACAGACTTACCTACATTTCAAGGCCTACACACTTTGTCTCTTGTCTTCCTCTTTTAAGAATTTTTAGTAAAATTTTTACTGGAAGCAGAAATATCTAACAGAGATACATAGTGAAAATTTTATCCCAATAATTATGTTCACATTGAGAATGATTAGTTTTCTGCAAAGTGGGGAATATTAAATTTCTCTCCCGGGCCGGAGATTTAGGTCAGTGTTTCCGGCGCCTGCCTCGCAAGCACAAGGCCCTGAGTTCGATCCCGGTAACCACATACAATGCTGGGCGTGGTGACTCATGCCCACCAGCCATCAATACCACATACCACAGTGCTGGGCATGGTGGCTCAGGCCTGTGATCCCAGCACTCAGGAGGCAGAGACAGGAAGATTGCTGGGTTCAAGGTTTGCCTGGGCTACATGGTGAGCTGAGAGCCAGTCGGAACTAAAAAGCAAGACTCTGTCTCAAAAAAAAAAAAAATTCTCTCCCAAAATAGTAAAATTAATATCAATTTATTATTACCCAAATACAGTAGTAGATGTGAGGTAGCACATGAGATGGATTTCCAGTAGTGTGGCTTTTGTGTGTGTGTGTGTAATCTTGTCAGTCATATTAATTAAAAGAGCAGGTGCAGTCCCTGTGCTGTTTACTACATTGCTAGATGATGATTTTTAGAATTCTGAAAAAGTCAAAAGCCTTTGCTTTATACCCTAATATATTAGGTTAGGAACTGAAACCATAATCAGTGTTTGATATTGTCATTTTGTGGGTAATTAAGGATGTGGGTTTTTAACCTTGGGCAACACAGGTTGCCCTTCTCTCTGCCGTGGTCTTCACACCTGCCAGTTTGGTCTGCTCGGTACCAAAGTAGCAAATTCGTTTCTTACATGCTTTTCACCTTACGCCTGGCCTCGCAGCTCTCTCCTTCCCACAGTATTATCACGTCCTTAGGGCCCAGAAACCAGCTAGATCAGCCACTCTCCTAATTTTAACACTGGTTAGAATTTCCCCTTGCATAGTTTTCATTGTCAGTGGTCCTCACGTGCTCAAAGCTGTAAGTCATCACAATGATTAGCCCTATTTTCACATGGGAAGAGTAGCTCTTGACATCACAGCGCTTTGCAAAGTACTGATCTCCTACTGCCAGATTTCAATACAGTTGCTTAGGACAGTGGCTTGGGCATTATAATTCTGTAAAGCTTCCACTGACATTCTACTATGCAATAAAGATTGAGAACCGCTAATGTAATAGAACCTGGAATCTTTCTTAGAGAAACTATCATTTTTTAATATTTTCATGAAAAGACCTAATTTTCAAGTGTAAACAGCTACTAAAAATGTCTGTTGTTTTCTTTGACAATTCAAGTTAATAGAAATGTTTCATAGATTAAAAGACAACTCTGGCTTTAATATAATAAAAGTGATTATGACTGTTTTATACAGAGACAATATTTTATAATTTGACCTATTGAGATCTTTATAATCCTTGAGAAGACAAAAACACAATATGAAGAAAAATTATTTCACTTCATGTGATACTGACCACTTTAAGTAGCTTTATAAGCTAAAACAAGATATATTATTTATAAATATTTTATATTATGATGTATAAAAGTATCGTTCTCTGCAGAAGTGCAAGTTGGACATGATCAAGTGTTAAAGAAATTTGTGAACTTCTTAGATTGAAGAGTTTTGCACTAATTTTTATGCATGTGCTCAGATGTATTTAGTTCTTCATTGATATGTACTGTGCGTATAGTTATCAAGCCCTTAAATGACAGGTGTAACTATAGAGCACATGGTTATTCTCTGATGAGTTTGAGAGATGACAATCTTATAGGACAAGTTTGAGATGTTTCCAGGCCTAGATATCTTTCCTGTCTTAAGAATAATCCTCGAATCAAAAAAAAAAAATCTACTTACAGAAAAAAAGCCAAAAGTTTTGGAAAAATTCAAAGAATACATATCTATTAAGAAGGAACATTGGGGCCGGAGGGTTAGCTCAGTGGTTCCGGCGCCTGCCTCACAAGTGTAAGGACCTGAGTTCGATCCCTGGTAACCACATATAATGCTGGGCATGGAGACTCATGCCCACCAGTAATCAATACCACATACCACAGTGCCAGGCATGGTGGCTCATGCCTGTCATCCCAGTACTTGGGAGGCAGAGACAGGAGGATTGCTGAGTTCGAAGCTTGCCTGGGCTACATAGTGAGCTCAGGGCCAGCCTGAACTACAAAGCGAGACCCTGTCTCAAAAAAAAAAAAAAAAAAAAAAAAAAAAAAAAAAAAAAAAAAGAACATTGGTTGACTTCACTATCCATCACTGTATAATATTTATCATCTAGAACTCTCCTAAAGAACTCTGGGATCTGAAGGAACAGGACATGGCAGGGAGGTATTTTGATTGGAATTTGGATATAAAATAAGAAAGCTCTAGAGTGTGGAACACACTTCAAAGGGAGGGGTGAGTTTTACCTGACAATAATGAGTAGCAATTTAAGAGTAGAAAGAGCAAGGTTGAAACCCAGAGTTCCGAACCACCAAATCTTAGTGCAAGAGTTTGGCGGGGCACCAGGAAAAGAAAGTGAAAGGACAGTTTTCTCTTATATGTTTAAAAGTATCAGCGTGATGGGAAATTTTGTTAAGGGAGATAGTCAAAGCCCATGCCTGATTATGTTTGTTTTTCCTGGTATCGATGAAGGCCTTTAATAATGAGTAAGAATTTAATGACTAACTGGGTCATTAAAGAGAGGGAAAGGCAAAGATGAAATAGGAGCAAGAGAAATAAGGGAAAATGAAGAGTGAAGGGTTGGCAGAGAGAGAGAGAGAGAGAGAGAGAGAGAGAGAGAGAGAGAGAGAGAGAGAGAGAGAGAGGAGAGACTTCTGATTTTACACTTTTCTGGAATCAGCTGATATGAAATTAAGAAAAAATTAATTAAACTCCTCAGTTAAAATTATTCTTTCTCCCTTTAACCAACTGAAGCTGTCCTGTGTCTAGTGGTAAGTTTTTATCCTAATGTTCACAGTGGAACTGATTTTGTACCATAGCCACAGTTCTACTTGAGAAAAACACATCTCATTCATCTTTTCTTATCTCCTTTTTAACATGGTCCCTGGAATAAAAAAACATTCTAAAAATAACTAAGCCCCTATTTCTGTCTTGATCTTCTGATTTTTCAAGCTGGATGAAAATAGACAGAACCATTTTTTGCTCTAAAAGTATAGTCTACAGTACTTCAGAATACTCAGAAGTTGCTCTATAATTCCCCAAACAGCATTTGTGTTTTGTGGTACATTTATATCTGTTAATTCAAGATGGCCTGATTCAAGTAGAAATATATTTGAAGGCGTAATAGAATAAGCTGTGAATAATCATTTTGCTACCTGTCATGCTGAGTGAAAAGGATACAGTATTTTTCCCAAAACTAAGATGTTTAATCTCAGTGTCAGTTTTCTGTATTACAATTTCTGACATTGATACTTTAAAAAAGAACATTATTGAATTTATTATTAATCTGGACCAAGGAGAACATGCAAATTCCTACCAAATATAGGGCATATTTTCATAATTATAATCAGCTAAACTGCATAAGTGAGTGATACTGTTTAAATTAGGAAATTAAAAGTTTGAATTACTTTTCTTCAGTGTGTAACTGCTTCTCAAGGAAGTTGAAAGGCTGTTGGATGAGAGAATTCTCCAAAGCCACTGATTGTGTGCTGTTTACAATCAGTCGACAATTTGCCTAGCTGCTTCCAATAAAATATTAATGCAATCAAAGCTAAACTGTTTTCCTTCACATTCATCGTGTCTAGGGTCATATTGTAAAGCACTTTTATTAAAACGACCCAAGCACATTTGCTGTTTAACTTCACATATGTAAATTTGGAAATCTCATCCTAAAGTGCTCAAGAATTTGATTTTATTTGTTTTTTGATTGAGATTTCAGTCTCTGTGTCACTTATGCAAAGCGTGTTTTTATTTGACATGTGAGTATGCTAGAAGATATGCAGGTTAATAGGAAGTATAAGATCACTTTCTGACACCTATAGTACCATTTGGGAGAAAATAATGTACATTAAAGGTAAAAAGATGAATTAACATGTTCTTAGACTGTTACGGGCTATCATTTTTAATAAGGGATCATTTTCCTTGATGCTCTGAGGTTGTATCAGATAATCAGAGAGCAAGTCAGAGACAGAGAAGGCACTAGTGAGGAAATACCCTCCTCCTGAGCAGCTCTGAACCTGTTTTTCTCAAAAGTAAAGAGCCATTGGGTCAGGGATATAGCTTAAGGGCACTGTGCTTGCCTGGCAAGTGTGATGTCCTGAATTTGATCCCAGTACCACAGAACAAAACAAAGCAACAAAAGAAAAACAGAATAGTAGAGAGCCACTGTAAAGATAGCTCACTGAGGGAAATCTCATTTATGTTAAAATTGTCATTTTTAAATTCAAGATTTTGGTTGTACTTAACACAACATTTTTATGGAGATATAAAGCACAGAGCCTTCGAGCTGCAGAAAAAAATGAAAACAAAACAAAAGAAAATACTAGAAAAACTTTTTAACAATGTTTTCAATCTAAATAAAGCTAGTGTGGTGTGAAATAAAAGTGATTGGTCTGGCACAAATGGTTATAAGGCATTTTTTTCATATGAAAAGATCTTTTGCTTCCAAAGTAATTCCAGTAAGGGTTAGATGATGACATGATAAATCAGAAATCATTGAGGTTTTACTTTCAGAAGTCATTGAAATTATATTAAGCTTTTGTCCTGGATATAACTTCTCTGATTCCCATCAAAGTTCTACATTTTGTGACAAGAGAACCCTGAAACCCACTTCATACTGGGTTTTACCATGTGAATGAGCTACCATGAGATAATGGCTTCACTATTCCCTGAAGCCACTAGATTGCTCAACTTCTCAACTCAAACAATGATTAGTTTTGGTGCAAAAACTAGTATTTTTTTTAAACTGAATTCTTTATTGGTACATTTTATATACAGCTCACAATCACAGTCACACTGAGAAATTTGTACCAACATATAACACTAGTTAATTCTCATTTTTACCCATATTCCTTTCCACCCTACAGCCACCCCCCATGTGCATATGTTTTCTTTTTCTTTTTAAATCATATTTATTCACTCCCCTCAATACTTTCCCCTACCACTTTCCCTTTGAATATTTCCTATTTCACAAAATCTATCATACATTCTAGAACTCCTTTATATCTACAGGTTCTCACAGCAGAGAAAAATTAGTATCTTAGTAAGCATTCTTTTGGTTTGTGCATCAGGTTAAATCAGTACGAAAAGCCCACTATGACTGATCAAGCATATCTGAATTCATTGCTTTGGGGCAAGGTAGTACTTACAAAAAACATTTTATGGGTCTTCCTAAGCATGTAAATTATGCATAATGTTTTTCACTATTGACAGTTTTGACTGAATAATTCTTTCTTGAGGATGGGGTGTCTCATTTTATATCATCATAAAAAGGATGTGGTTGCCCAGCGTGGTGGCTCATGCCTGTAATCCCAGCACTTGGGAGGCAGAGGCAGGAGGGTTGCTGAGTTCGAGGCTTGCCTGGGCTACATAGTGAGCTCAGAGCCAGCCTGAGATACAAAGTGAGACCCTGTCTCAAAAAAAAAAAAAAAAAAAAAGATGTGGTTACATACGAATTGAGTAATTAAAGATAAATTCACAAATATAAAAGTAACTCTCATATTGGCTTATGATAAGAAACACTTCATAAATCAGAAAAGTAAAACAAATTGCACATGTTGAACTAAGTACTTTTGAATAATAAACTATGCTTAGTTTTCTTCCTAATGCTAACATTTCCTGTTGCTAACATGAGACACTTCTTACACTTGTAAGAAGTCATGTAGATGCTATCATGTAGCATCTACATGTAGTCACTATCATGTAGTCACTATCATGTAGATGCCTGCTTCATCGCAGATCTTCTAGGTGACAATCAAAATTCTCCCTACATGTCTGAAATGTCTCCTTGCTGGCAAAATCAGTTAAACAAGATGAAAGAAAGAAAACGATATTCTTAAAGCTTTTGTTTGATTCGTGAAGCAGATTGCATATCCTTTTGGGACAATTATCAGAGTCTCAGAGAACAAAATGTAGTTCTCAAATTAATCAGAACAGGGCAGGTAAGACTGCCAGACATTTGAGTGTGCATAGCAGAAAGGTGGAGACATTTTTCTTCAAACTTACTGGCCCACTTTAGAAACCTTATAGTACCTAAAACATACAGAAGAAACAAATATTGGGCTAAATGATAAACGAGTGTGGATTTAACCGTTATATGAATTATTAAGAGGTGTACCTTTGAACTCATTTTGAATGAAAGTTCTGGTATTCCCTGTGAGCAGAGTAGAAGCAGTACTCTTTTTTTTTTTCTGTTGAAGAATGAGTTTTGTACCATGTGACAAGAAAACAGCAATGCGGAACCCTTTAAAATTCTGGAGATGTCATATGCAAGTATGAAGTGAATAATAATTGTGGTCATCTAGCATGGGATGAGAAGTTTCTTCAGGGTCAGGAAAGAAGACCCTACAATCTTCACCAAGAGATCAAGTCCTGGAGGCAGCTAGAACGACCAATGCCTTCTCTTGTAATCGTATTTTCTTTCTCTTTCTCTTGCATGTAGACAACTCAACTATCTCTGTGACAATACATCTCCTATAGCATGAAATGTTAGCAATAGGAGGAAAACTAAGCATAGTTTATTATTCAAAAGTAATTAGTCCAATGTGTGCAATTTATTTTACTTTTCTGATTTATGAAGTGTTTCTTATCATAAGTCAATATAAGAGTTATTTTTCTATTTGTGGATTTATCTTTAATTACTGATTTCATATATAATCACACCCTCTTTATGATGATATAAAATTAATGTAGTATAACATACAAAACCGATGTTATAAATTTGTCCATTGCTTCAAATGATGTCATAATAAATCTTAATATTATAAAAGAATTTCAGGATGTATTGAGTTGAAATGAAGTATTTTCATGAAGAGTCAGATGGCTTAGGTTAGGATATCATGTGAAAATGTGATTTAATTCCTAACTACCTGCATACATTACTACATATTTACATATATATACTATATTTGCATATCACCATAGACATTATGAAAATAGTTAGAATTGCTTCATTCAAAAATTCCTCTTTTCTTTCTAATGTATATATTATACTTGACCTCTCTCCTACTTTTCTGAATCCAGTTACCCATCTTGGCCAGTTTACATAGAAGAACAGCAGTTAACAGCTACTTTTCTCCCAATTTTCATCTGTATCTTATAATCTGTAATTATTTTATTATTATCATCTACATTTCTGATTTTTATAGTAATTGATTTATTTTATGTTCTTGTTATAGTCATCCCCAGGCTTCAGTAGTTTGAATGGAAAAGTGGAAGCACATCAGCTTTTTATTGTAAGTGGAGGATTAGCAACAATGTAAAATTATTGCCTTTATCAAATCAACTTATATGAAGATTAAAACATGGACATATCATTTAGCATAATAGGGAAATGTCAAAATTTGAAAACTCTAAAGAAGGGTAGAGTCCAAGGACTGAGTATTTCTAGATAGTATGTTAAGGAAGAAAGAAAGATGCACTCAAGAGTTACACTTTTCAAATTTATTTCTATTTCCATCTGGAAAGTTCAGGCATGCATATCTGTGTACAGAAGTAGAACAGAGAACTGTGAATAGTTAGGGTGGAAAGGTCTCTAATAAATACAGAAAGGAATTGGAAGGTGGGTGAACATAATAACGAGTTAGAAAAAAAAGTGTCCAGTAAGGAGTTCCAGGATGATTCAACTGCATGCAACAAGAAGAAAATTTAACAGGGAGCTTCAGCCTCTCTTCTGAATTGATTGGCCCAATCATAGTCCCACTTGTCTGATAAGCTTCTTAATGAAAGTGCTGGCAACAAGGCGATGTTTGCAAGTTGCACTACAGAAAGAGTAAACTGCATTTAGTGGGAAACAGGGGAGGGGCCCCGGAAGATGTTAGAAGTCAATAAAATGAAAAATTTCCTAAATTTTGTGCTAATGATGAAAATACTATCGATGTCTATTATTCTTAAAGGTCAAAGTGTTAACTGAGGAGTTTGAAGAGGAGGGTTGAAGAAATTACTGTGTTTAGACATTAAATAGAAGACATTAATGTCCACCATCAAAATTTGAAGTGATCATGAATAAATGAGATTAAACCAATCAGTGTGATCCTTATAGCTCTTTGAGGGATACTTCTGAATGGAACCATGTGATTTAGAATCATAATCATGTATAATATGATTGTGTAAAGAGCAAATATCTCTTTGACTTAGAATGTGGCCCGTGACACTGGCACACCTTAACCTGAAACCTAAATGTCTATCCCTCTAAAGGCCTTTCAGACTTCTCTGAAATGCTTCACCAAGTATTTAGCTGTAGAGAACAGAGGAAGGGAATTCACTAGAACCTTTGTAGTAAGTCCCAGTCTCTTGTCTGGCTGAAAGCCCAAGGTGAAATAATTAATAAACAGAAATGGGACTTAGAGAAGAAACTGAGCTTGGGCCTGATCCATGCTACTCTGGGTAGCAAAAAAGGCAGACCCAACCTTCCCACGTTTTTTATTCAGTACCTTGGAAGCAAACTATATAACAGGTCACTTAGAGGGCATTAGGAGTAACAGGTCAACAGTCACTCAGAGGGCAGTATGTTCTTACATCCAAGAACAATGAGGAGTTATGTACATGAAGGTCACAGTGTAGTTCTTCCCCGAAGCACTGTAGCATGTGGGACCACAGGAGTTTCTATTTTTCCTGGAAATGAAATAAAGAATGGAGTCCTCAGGTCCTGATATGTCATAGTTGGTCTGCAGATAGGAAAGATTGGCCAAATCATAGTCCCAGTTGTCTGATTAATCTTCCCAAGTAGGATTACTCCCAACATTTTGCCTTACTTCTTTAAAAAAATAGATTAAATGAAAGAATGAATGGATAAAATAAAGATATCCTGCTAGAACTATTCAGACTTTGGGACAGAGCTTCTAACCTCTTTGCAGGGCACGCTTTGAATGGAAATGAAGATTTAAGCTATGTTAAAAGAAAGAGAGGGCTGGAGGGTTAGCTCAGTGGTTCCAGCGCCTGCCTCGCAAGTGCAAGGTCCTGAGTTCAATCTCCGGTAACCACATACAATGCTGGGCATGGAGACTCACGCCCACCAACAATCAATACCACATACCACACCAACATACCACAGTGCTGGGCATGGTGGCTCACGCCTGTAATCCCAGCACTCGGGAGGCAGAGACAGGAGGATTGCTGAGTTCGAAGCTTGCCTAGGCTACATAGAGAGCTCAGAGCCAGCCTGAACTACAAAGCGAGACCTTGTCTCAAAAAAAAAGAGAAAAAATACATATGAATTATTTCTCTTCAACAGCAGAACCCCCCCCCCAAAATGGTTAGCGCAATCTATCACTGTCTGCTGGTCATGTCAGCTAGATTTTTAAAACTTTTTCTACATTATCATTCTAGAGATAATTGCCAAATGAGATAATTAAATTTCTCTTACAAGATATATGATTCAATAGGCAAAAATAAAATGAGGGTTGATTTTTAAATAAAGATTGAAGACCTTTGGATGAAGCTAAAATTACTTGTATTTACACTGTCTACAGTATTTAGTGTAAGCTGTTATTTGCCTTTAATAATGTCAGCAAAAATTCAGCTAAAAATATTGCAAATATGAATTATTTCACTTCAAAATTGTTTTAAAATTTTTGAAATTTCAAAAGAAAACATTTTAAAATTTTTGAATAGAAACAGTACATTAAAAATGCAACATTATAACATTCCAATAAAAATATGATAGAAAAATGAACACAATATTCAAGACTGAATAGTAAGATTCATATACAAATAATCTCAACAATCAATTCAGTGAAAATTATATTTCCTAACAGTTATAGGTCAAAGTGCAGAGGACCTGGCAGAAATTGGACACCATACTGCTATTTTCATTTTCTGTATAATATGCTACCCCCCAAAAAATTTGATAGAATGCAAACAACAATCTATAGAATTAAATATTACTTTAAGAAATGGCATAATATGCAAATTGAAAGAGCAATTTATATGCTGGTATTAAAATATTCTGCCATAGTGAGCTCAGAGCCAGCTTGAACTACAAAGCAAGACCCTGTCTCAAAAAAAAAATAAAAAAAAAATTCTGTGATTATTTTGTGTGATATTTTACTTGCTACCCCATAGTTAAGTATATTATTTAAAATACATAGTATATTCTTAAACCCAACTGATAATTTGATAATTTAAGTACACACAAACACACACACACATATATACATATACATATACATATACATATACAGATACATATATATATATATATATATATATATCTGTGACTGCAGCTGTTATGGTCTCAGTAGGTTAAATTTAGTGAAATTACAAAAATGAAATAAGTAGTGCTATAATAACTCAGTGAGATGTGTTGATGGTGAGAGCATTGAAAGAATTATTTGCAAGTAGGCATGAGGGAACTTCCTGGAGTGATGGAAATACCCAATAACTTCACTGTTGTGGTGTTTGCATGATTACAAGCATTTGTCAAATATGTCAACTGTATGCTTAAAAGGACTCATTTCACTGCATGTAAATTATACCCTAAAAGTAACTTTAGAAATAATTGGAATTCTGTTCTTTAAGCTCTAATCATTTCCAATATTTCATTTAATGCCCTAAAAATAATTTGTTTTTAAATGTTGGATAATTTGGTATTATCAAGAAAACAAAATACATTAAACTATGAATATAACAAATTCGTTGTTTGACAAAATAAAGCTAAAATAGATGAAACACCGAACAGGAATTGTGTTATTCTCACTTTATAAAACATCTAAATTCCAATGCCAGGCATGGTGGCTCACACCTATGATCCCAGCACTTGGGAGGCAGAGGCAGGAGGAGTACTGAGTTTGAGGCTTATCTGGGCTACATAGTGAGCTCAGGGCAGCCTGAACTGCAAAGCCAGACCTTGTCTCAAAAAAACAAAAACAAAACAAAAAACACAAAATGAAAATCAAATTATCTAAATTCCATGGATTCATCAATCAAATATTTATGTAGTGCCGGGCGTGGTGGCTCATGCCTATAATTCCAGCGCTCGGGAGGCAGAGACAGGAGGATTGCTGAGTTCGAGGCTTGCCTGGGCTACATAGTGAGCTCAGAGCTAGCCTGAATTACAAAGTGAGACCCTGTCTCAAAAAATATATATATATTTATGTATTCATAGTAGTCCTAATTTGTTTACATTTTGCCAAATTTATTTCTCTAAAAATGGAATATTGACCTATAAATTCCAATTCTAATACACAGATGCTTTTATAACTTTACTAAGCCATTTAATGTACTCATATATGAAATCATAATAACAATGTTATTACCTCACAAAGTCTTCTGTACCTCTTTTATATTTTTTTTTACTTTTATGCTTTTGCATGTCTTGTTTTGTTTTTCCTTTTATGGTAGGATCGCTTATCATAGGCATTAAGCAAAATTTTAATTATAAAATACAATATTGCAATTGTATGATCTTTGTGGTATAATATATCTCTAGAATCTATCACCCAGGATTGTAACTCTCTCTATTTTTTTTTTTTGAGACAGGGTCTCACTTTGTAGCTCAGGCTGGCCCTGAGCTCCCTATGTAGCCCAGGCAAGCCTTGAACTCAACAATCCTCCTGCCTATGCTTCCTGAGTGTTCGTATTACAGGCGTGAGCCACCATGCTGAGAACTGTGATATGTGGTACTGATTGTTGGTGGGCATGAGTTACCACACCTGGTGGTAATATTGTATGTGGTTAATGGTTTCGAATGAGGGACCTTGCACTTTCTAGGCAGGTGCTGGAACCACTGAGATAAATCTCCAGCCTCACTTTGTACTTTTTGACCAACACTTTCCCATTTTCTCTTCCCTAATAATCACCATTATTTCTCTTTCTATATATTTGACTATATTGGGTTCCACATATAAGCAAAAGCATGTAATATTTGCCCAGAAAAGAATAAATAGAAGATACTATGTTAATTTCCTAGTATAGTTATGTTGGAATCAATTATGTTAATTTGGCTGTATGTGTATGGTCTTCCATCTGTTCCATTGTTATGGGTCTCACATGTGCTAGAGATGCGTCTGAATCCTTAATCCATGAGAATATTTACAAGGAAGTTTCATGGGGGAAAAGCAAAACATGACTGTTATTAAAGCTACCCCAAACCAGAATGATTAGAGCCCTTAGCATATATATCCTCTCTAACTAGATGGGTTCATATTTAGATTGTCTGTGCTAGAGAAGGAAGTCACCACAGGGAGAAGAAGATTGGCGTTACAGGGATCAATGAATGGTATATTGAGGGTTGGTATTCTTAACCACCAGACTATCTTCTGAATGTATTTGTATTCATTGTATTAAACTTTACATTCAGTAATTCTCAATATTAACTCATTTATACATTATAAAATGCAAAGTGAATATCATATTCTCCATTTCACAGATAAAGGGGGCTTAAACTGAGAGAAATTGAACTAAACAACTTTCCCAACTTTAGTCTCCCAAATGTGGCAAGGCCTGGATTTGATTCCTCATCTGTCAGCCTCCATCAGCCAGCCTATATTTCATTACATATTACTGTGCTTCCTTCATTTCTCAGTTTAAAAAGATTCCTTTCTAGATTAAACAGATGCATCAAAATATCTCCTTAACACTTACTGTTCTTTGCACACCAACAGACCTTCCAAAAGCCAGCTCTGTCTCTTATTGACAGAAGACCTCAAAACCACCACTGCCCACTTGGGTGACAGATTAAAAATACAAGTGGCCCTTTTAATTCTTTCAAGTATATACCTAGCAGGGGAATAGAAGGATTAAATGGGATCTCTAATCCAAGTTCTTTGAGTAATCTCCACACTGATGTGTGATCATGATGTACATATATAATGTACCAATAAATATTCAAATTAAAAAATTGAAAACTGAATATTTCCACTTTATATTACTTATCCAAGACCAGAAAGACTGTTTCATTTATATAAAATAAATATAAATATTAAATATATATAAATATAAATATTAAATATATTTATATTTGTATTTTAAAAAATTCAAGTGGCCAACTTTCCTTGGAAATGGCCCCTGACTGAGGGCTGACCAGGATTGCATAGACCCTTTCTCTTTACAACCTAACTGAGAAAACACCAAGGCATGTGTCTTTGATGTTTCCAGTGGAATTAAATTCCGATGAGCATTTCTGTAAAGGGGTAACAATATTCCTTCAGCTTGAAATGGATTATAATGTATTCTAAAACATTTTATAGACAGGGAAATTTTATGTTGTTGCATATATGCATATAATTATCCAACCAATTCTTCCTGGTTAGAACCTATTACAGTTGCAATCTTTCACATTTTTAATTTCTTCTTGTGTGTCTACACTATTTTCAGGATGATTCAAATTAGAATCTCCAATGATTCAAATTAAATTGCTAGAAATGTATTAAAAAATCTTTAAAAAATTAAAGATAGTTTAAATGAAAAGTACTTGACCAAATAAAGTTGATTATAATTGAAACTAAGTCTTCCATTTTACTTCTTAGGTCATAATCCAAAATATAAAAATAACTAAAGTACTTTAATTTGCTTGTGTTATTAGTCCTGCATCACAGATATTAATGTAATTGGCATCATTATTTCTATGTGTATAAAATCAGCCATTTAAAAAATCCTCAACATTAACTTCTTTAAATATGCTTAAGTATCCTTACATATGAACAATTCTCAAATTTTAGGTTGAATAAATCAGTATATTTCCTCATATAAATCTTAATGGAAATGGCACTGAGCAATTAATTTCTTTCCCCTATTTCTGCTGAGTAGTTTTATTGCCAGTAAATATAAATGAAAAACAGATTCAGACTGAGAAGTGTAACAATGTATTAAAAGTACGTGAATCGCCGGGTATGGTGGCTCACGCCTGTAATCCCAGCACTCGGGAGGCAGAGGCAGGAGGATTGCTGAGTTTGAGGCTTGCCTGGACTACATAGTGCTCACAGCCAGCCTGAACTACAAAGTGAGACCCTGTCTCAAAAAGGAAAAAAAAAGTACGTGAATCGAGTTATTTTTATATTAATACACTTAGGTATTTTATGAAAAGAGATATCAAATAACCCAAAGGGTTGCAACAAATTTTAGGCTCAGTGCTTCCCCACCACCAAAGGAGAGGATGTGTGGTTAGTGGCTGTTAGAAGGTCTGAAAAGTAACGCAAGAATCTTAGAACTCTATGGAAACTGGCTATTTAGGAGAGATTCATGATGTACAAACCTTTTATTCTTAGGGCCAATCAACACACCTATTTGCAAAGATACAGAATGTCCCTCCTGAATAAGACTTGTTTGTTGTTTGTTGTTTTATTGTTTTTTGTGGCTGTTAGCTATTTTTGACAGAAATCTATGAAGAATACCCTTTTAATACTTCATATATATATATATATATATATATATATATATATATTTACTGTTAGTGTTTCTGAAGCACTCATGTTGGAATTCAGCTGAATCTATCATAATGTACATGTATTTATGGTGTGTTTTGAGAAGATCATTATTTTTGTTTTATGTCAGTAGAATCATGAAAGACCAAAAGTTCTGAGGAGTCATGCCATATCCTGGAAATACTATAGTAATGAAATCAGTTTATGATTTAATAATTGTAATGATGTGCAGAATTAATAATAAAGGACAGCAAACAAGTACAGATAAAGGAAAAAACATATCCAATATTAGATAGAAAAATGACATGTAAAACAGAAGTATCTTCAAACTATTGATGAACTATTGTTTAACCTCAAATGCAAGTGTAATGTAGTAATTGTATTTGGTTTCAAATTTTTATTAATAAAAAATACAATGGTAAAAAAATAGAAACTATTCCTTGAAAGAAATAACATATTTGCAGTTTATAGTCCTTGTTTGCTAAATGTTTCATACTGCTAGGAATACCAAATCAGAATAGAGCCATCTTGATATAGTTTTTTTTTTTTTTTTTTTTTTGAGACAGGGTCTCACTTTGTGGTTCAGGCTAGCCCTCAGCTCACTATATAGCCTAGGCAAGCCTGGAATTCAGCAAGCCTCCTGCCTCTGCTTCCCAATTGCTGGGATTACAGGCCTGAACCACCATGCCTGACACTGTGATATGTGCTATTGATGGCTGGTGGGCGTGAGTCACCTTGCCCAGCATTGTATGTGGCTACCAGGCTCGAACTCAGGGCCTTGCACTTGTGAGGCAGGCGCTGGAACCACTGAGCTAAATCTCTGGCCCTTGATATAGATTCTGAGTACAGTGTGGACATATGAACATATGGAGGAAATAGAGTAACAATATTTTATAAAATTTAAATATCAGGCAAATGTAAGTAGGTTTGTGAATATTGGGAATAAGAAAACTAATATAGCTTTGAATTAAAAAGAACTCAAAAATATATTTTTAGCTACCTAGAGAAAAGATGCTAAAATAATATTTATTCTAAGATATTTAAGAATTTTAATACATTTCTGAAATGTAAATATTATTTTATGAATGTTCTATGTAGTGAAATATTCATATTTGAATGATTTTGTAAAGTAATACATGGGATAAAACAAATTGTCCTCATTCTATTTCACATAATGCCATCATATATGTTTTGAAAATATTGGAATGTATTCACTTTACTTTTTACATTCAAAGAAGAGCTTAGTCACACTTCTGTAACTTGAGTGCTTTGTATTCTTTCTGAGTTTTGTTTCCAGCACAAGCAAACACTTTAAGAGAATGCTATGCTTCTCTACAGTGAAAAAATTTCTTCTAATACTTAGCTTTTTAAATTTAAATTTATACCAGTAAGCTCTCCAAAATATCTCAAGCGATATTACTTATAATGGTTTTATTTTGATTCTAGCAGTTGGCAAGTACAAATACTATGAAAATCACATTAAGGTAGTCACTATTTAAAAAAATATTCTCATCTGATTTCAAAAAGTACCATAGTTGTTGATTCCTACACAGTTGAGTGCAATATGCAGTAATATAAAAATCTAGAAGAGAACACTTCTACACAACTCTTCCTCAATTCACTGGTATTAATCATTTTTGATCCATTTCTTTACTGTGATATTGAACATTTAACACTCAATCTGCTTCATGCAAAACACACACACACACACACACGTGTGCAAATACAACCTGCCCGCTAATCCAAAATGAGATAAAGTAATTAAAACATTTATTTATAGGAATAAATGTATGGCAAATTAATATTTGTTCTGAGATAAAAATATAAAAAGACCAAATATTTATATCAACAGAAAATTATCATGATTATATATATGAATGAAACCAGCATTATACCTTGAAATTGGTTGAACTTTTTCTTTGAATTCTGGAGGAAAAGAAATCTTCCCATATAAGAGTAGAGTGATAAAGTTACAGAAACTAAAATAAGATCAGAAAAATGAACAACAAGGATATTCAATATCCAAAAAGAAAAATTTAGCAGCACTTGGGGAAGGTACAGATTGGATTGAATTTACTTTTTTATTAATTTGACTGCATAGAACAATAGAAGTCCACACAAAGTTATCACTACTCCTATCATAACCATTACTATCTGCTAGTGCAAGTAACTGTTAGAGTTAATATACTCTAAATGCAATCATGAATGAGAGCACTAAAAGAGGATTCTGCTAATTAAAAGTGCTGTAATTAAATAATTAAGGAATTCTATATATTGAGTAACCAACAACTCTATTAAGCAACTTTCTTGTTTGCTTCTTTTTTAATTGAATTCTTTATTGGTACATTTTATATACAGCTCACAATCACACTCAACATTGGGAAATTTGTACCAGTATATGATATGAGTTAATTCTCATTTTTACCCATATTCCTACCCACTCTACAACCCCCCACCCCCATATACATATGCTTTATTTTTCTTTCCAAATCATATTTATTATTTCCCCTCATTACATTCAGCCACCACATTCTTTTTGAATATTTCCTATTTTACAAAATCTATCATACATTCTAGAACTCATTTACATCTACAAGTTCTTATACCAGAGCAAAGATATGGTATTTACATATCTGAGATCTATTTATTTCACTTATTTGCTTTTAAGTCTTGAGAATCACACAAAAAGATCACAATGGATCAAAGACATGACTTAGCCTAAAAGAAACCTTTCTTCTTTCTAGTGATTGAACCTTGGTTTCATTTTTTGGGTTGGAATACTTATGGTATCCATGAGAATGATCTGATTGCCAATGATTTTTCAAGCCCTCCTTCTCTGATATCTAGAGAAAGATTTCAGAGCAGCATTTCATGACTAAAATTAAAATGAGGAGCCTGCTCCTTTGGTTCTATAAGAATTCATATTCTAAACAAATATCAGAACAATATGTGATATTATCTGGCCCTCAATTGTTTTTATCTCCCAGTCACACCATTTTGCAATCTGACCAGGGGAAAAACGAAGTGTTATCTTGGAGAAGAACAGGGTAGCGAATTTTTTAAAAAAATGAATTAATAGCAATGCACATAGATGAGCATATTAAAGAAGATAAGAAATAACAAAGGTCCAGTAAACCTTAATGTGGTGTCATTGCCGACTTGAAGAACATAAAATTGAGAAATATGAATATTAAGGATAGAATAAAAGATAAATAGATATGCAACAAATGTATATTCTTGCTTAAAATACTTTTTATTAAGGCAAAGGGAGAGATCAAACACTAGCTATAAAAGATGTAAAGTAAAACCAGTTTTTCTTTCCTTATAATGGTGAGAGAAACTCAAACACAGAAGGCACAGAAACTTCAAGGAAACGCTACAAGGGACAGTCAGAAAAGTGGACGATGTGCTGTCATCCATAGCTGCCAGCAGAAAACAAGTATTGGATGGGAAGAAGGGAATCCTGTTCAAAGAAACTGAAGATGTAAATGAGTTCTAGATAATATGTTAGATGTTGTGAAATAGAAAATATTGAAAGGGAAGTGGGGTGTAGCAGTAACAAGGAGAAAGAAAAAATGTGATGGTAGTAAAAAAAGGGGAAACAGCTTATGTATATGGGGGTGGGGGATTGTGGAGTAAGTAGGGGAATGGGAAAATGAGAAATTGTGTCATACACTGGCAAAAATTCTCAATATTGAGTGTGATCACGATATGGATATAAAATGTACCAATAAAGATTCAAATAATTTTTTTTCAAGTTGACTGGATAAAAACACACAGGGATGATTTTGAGAGTGACAGGATTAAGGAGGTTTCACACCTAATGGTCTAAATAGTCACTGGGAAACAGGTGCTAAGGACGTTTTCTGAAAGTGAGAAAAGAACCTGAGAGTCCAGCTGATGGGGTAAAGTGTTTTACTTTAGGACAAACAATGGTAGATCTTTTCCACCAAGACTTGGCAACACGGGTAGAAACAGAGAGCTAATAGGTGGATATGCACACCTTTGTTATTTCTCTTTTGAAAATATTGTGGAAGTGCTTTTAGGTCATGCATCTTATAGTTAGTTAATAGAGACAATGAAGAGAAAGACACACGTGAGCTTCTGTGGCTCGGGTTTCTCTTTAACACATGTGGGACAAGAGTGGTGTTTGAGAAGAGTCTTTAGTTTCTCTGAAATTACAATGAACAATCTAGAATTCCTCATATGGGCACCACAACTGGTATGTTCGATTTCAAGTCCTGCCTATGAAACTTACCAACTATGTAAATTTTGGGTCACTTTATCAATTTTTCATTTTCTTTACTTTAAAAAGAAAATCAGTGTACAAGCCTTGTGGAGGTTCACTGAATTGATGCTTACAACCATATTGCCTGGTCCTATTAAACATTCCATAAATAAGAAAACTAATTATACTCCAGGAAAATCCCTGATTTAAATTCAGCATAGTCTGCATATGATTAAAGCCAGAATTTAATAAGATACAGAGAATGAAGCCAAGAATAATCATATGTTATAAGTAATATGCAGGGTATTCCTTCTCTCAGTTCCATTAGCTATGAAACGCACATGAGGTTCAGGGTTAATTTTTAAAAAGCAGTTAGTTTTCTCCACTAGCGACAGAACCTATTAACTCATTGCCACTGACTCCATCCTTCACACATGGACAAAATCTTAATTCAGTTCTGAGTATAGTTCCAGCGCTGAAAGTAGCTTTATCACCAGCTCATTAGATCATTATTTGAAATTTCCCATTGAAATACAGTATTTCATGGCAAAAGTTCTGCATCTGCTAGGTGGAAGAGAGGCAGAAATGTAAAGAGAATGTTCTTTCCTCTCTAACCAGAGGCAGCGAGGCACATAATTAAGAATGACTGATGTGTCCTTATGTAGAGGGCATGAGAAGCATCAAGCGGCCACTACGCTCCCTGTCCCCTCATCTGTTTCCCTGAAGAAAGGTGTGCTTCTCAGGTGGCAAACTTGCACACACACTCCTGGCAGCTCTGCTCTGAGTAACTGGAACAGCGACCTCAGCATCGTCTGCTGGGAGTACAACACCTCAGACTTCATTTTAGATCTATCCGTAGCACTCTGTATTTTGAACAGATGTTTGGATATCCCTATGCTTGTTAAAGTTTGAAGAGAACAACCTAAGGAGGATGGCCATTGTCTCACTGGGAAAATAAAGGCTACATTTAGAGTTCTGAGCATTCCACCCTTTTCAGACTAAATCAAAGTAATGGTTTCTGATGAATAAGGAATAGTTTTAAAGCAGATCTTGACAATTTAACAATTCAGAGACTTCCCATCTCTCCAGTTGTTGTCTAACAGAGCATATATAGTACCCGTTTGCCCTTTCTCTGAAAACTGGGTAAAAAAGGATTTATGTTTTCACCTGAACTGTGGCTCTTCACGGTGTGACAGATTTTTGCTGGTAGAAATAGGCTGCTGATGCAGGGGGTACCAGAATAGCTCATCATGTTAGCAAGCATGGCTTTTGAAAACAAACTCATAAAATATGACTGTACATACAGTTTGAAGACCAGGGATAAATTTTCTAACGACAAAAACATTTTTGAAGCCCACAAGTTTGGCTGGGGTGTTATGTCCTTTATCAATAAAGACAGCTGTCGTGTCAAGTTGCCAGGATAAGTGAATTTAGGAGAACAAAGAAGAATGGGACAGCACAGCACAAACGTATTTAGTTAGTTATGGGCAAATATTTTTTCCCATTTTATTGATTTTAATGTTCTTAATACTTAGGAGGAAAAAAACCCTGAATTTAGTTTTCAGAACAGGATGTAAGACAAAAATAGAATGTTCAGTCACACTAAATATACAAAATGTCAATATTTTGAAAGTATGTGACAAAATTAAAACTTTATAATTGAATACAGATGAAAATTTCCATCAGAAATTTACATGTTATGTGTCTGACATAATTTTGAAAGCTATTTTTCCCTCAAGGGCTAGCATCTTTAAATGTGGCAATTTGTGTGTTTCTCAACACTATTATGTTTCAATTTATAGAAATATGTTCTCTCTATGACATCGCTAGACATTTTTTTACAATGTAAGAACTTTTTATTTTCCTTGTTACGCCTGCTGTGTGGGTTGGTTTCTTCTCAAAATTTGTTGTAAAGTTAAAGTTAAGAAATAGTTGAAGAAAGAATATCCAAATTAAATTATTTAAGAATATATTTATGAATAACGTGGTAATCTAAAATTGTAGTATTTTTATTCTATCTATGGACACCCTAACACCTGATGGTTAGATGTGAGGGACTCAGAAACACTGGGGATTCAGAATGAGGCTTGAGCCTTCAAGATCCAGCCATAAAGGTCATTCCAACAATATGTCATGTGGTAAAAAACAGCTGTGCTCAGTGCCGGGTGTGGTGGCTCACACCTGTAATCCCAGCACTAGGGAGGCAGAGGCAGGAGGATTGCTGAGTTCAAGGCTTGCCTGGGCTACAGAGTGAGCTCACAGCCAGCCTGAACCACAAAGCGAGACCCTGTCTCAAAAAAAAAAAAAAAAAAAAAAAAAAAAAAAAAAAAAAAAAAAAAAAAAAAAAAAAAAAAAAGCCGTGCTCTTCCCTCCAAGGAAAAAACTGCCTTCACGTCCTTCTTAGTGGATCTGACTCAGAATCACGTGGTGGGTGTAGCCTATACTCACCATAAAGAATAAATAAACATATTAATAAACTCACAACTTTGATTCTGTTCCACTCAGGGTTGAGATCCACTACCGGAAGACTTTATTGGAGGGTACTCCATGGATGTATATAAAATGCAACTGATAGAACAAATTTTTTAGTAGGATAATATCAGTGTCATACATAGTATCTGTGAATTGATTGAAAATATCAGATAAATATACATTTATAAAGCCTCCAGCTGAGCAAAATACTGGCTTACCATGTGAGAAAGAGTCTTTATGGACCAGATGAAAGTGACCTAGTTTCACACTCTACGAGATTTTATTGTCACTTATATTCTTACAAGGGAAATGTTTTTATAGCACTCTCATAAGAAAAATAGATTAAAGCTTTCAGTTTCGGTAGCTTTATGTATAGCATAAAATATAATTGGAAATCAGTATTTTAAAGTGGATTGTTACATTTTCAGTGGTTATCATTAAGATATTAATTACTTTGCTTTATAAAGCTCAGGTGTTAAGACAGTTCAGTAAATTTCATTTTAAAGCATTTTAAAAGGCACTGAACTGTTATCGTTTTTTAAATAGTGGCTTAATAATTTATTCTGTATTTTTAAGGAGATACTAGAAAAATAGTCACTCTGTCTCTGAATTTGCCAAATTACTTTTTCAAATTGTAGCTTTTCTGGAAAGAAAATTTTAGTAACATATACACAGTAAAGAAAAGATTAAACAGCCAGGAGTGGTGTCTCACGCCTGTAATCCCAGCACTCGGGAGGCAGAGACAGGTGGATTGCTGAGTTTGAGGCTTGCCTGGGCTACATAGTGAGCTCAGAGCCAGCCTGAACTACAAAGTGAGACCCTGTCTCAAAAAAAAAAAAAAAAAAGATTAAACAATCCTCAGACTTGAATACAGATATAATCCTCAAATAAGTAAAACACTATACGCTTTATATCTAAGAATGTTGCTTTGAAAATATAGAAAGACAAAAAAGAAAAAAAATAAATTTAGAACACGCTTATCTCCAGACATATTGACAATATACCTAGTTTAATAAAGTTACATATAATAATTTCACTGTTTTTGAATGACTTGAAGGTGTTATCTAAACTTCTGGAGGACATATAGGAATTTTTATTATTATTTTAAGTAGGTATACTAGAATCTAGTATGGTCCAAGTGGTCCAAGATTAGACTAAATGAATTAGAAAGGAAATTATTTTTAAATAAAAAAGAGAATTGGTTATGATGCATAAATACAGAAAGAAATGTGTGTGTATGTGTGTGTGTCTGTGTGTGTATAATTTACATCTGAGCTCACACTCTTCAATATATTGAATCCCTAAATCCACAGAAACTTTTTTCAGTTTATTTCTGTGTTGGAAGGGAGTGATTCCTCTTGTCTTTAATGAAAACTTCTTCCCTGTGATATCATGAACTCTTCTCAAGATATAAACCTCAATTCCCTCTTAGGAAGTAGGTCAGCAGCTTGAATTATGTCACATTGTAATCTGGCTATAGAAGTGACAGCCTTATGAAACTACTATCAGAAATACTATAGGAACTACTCTATCTAAAATAGTTCCAAGACCATGCCAATCAGTCCTAGATAAAAACCAGGAAAATACATGTGGAACTGAATTAAGAGACAGCATGCAATCCTATTTATCTATCCAAAAACTGATTTGCCAGTTACTTTGAGAAACTCTTGCATTTTGTGATTCATCCAAACTACCAAGAGGCATCCTACTAATTTACCTTCTGTGGGAAGTCTATCTAAAGACTGGAGAAATAAATGTCCCTTCATACATGGATATAGTAGATGATAGCAAAAGAAAGGAAAGAGTTCTCATAAGCTGCCAAACCACAGTAAAAATAAATTTGTGGCCTCTAAAGCTTGTGTCTTGCACCAGGATATTGCTTACAACATTGTTGAATGAAACATCTTCCTATCCCTTGCATCAATAATCATCTGGTAGTTTTTCCTGCCTACAACATATCTACTAAACCATTTGCTGAGGATGAGAAAGATCAGGGGAACTTTACAAATATTTGTTCTTTGATCTCATCTCCAGTGAATCTGATTTAATCATTTGGGAGTTATGGCACAGGCATCTATATTTTTCAGAATATTTCCACTGTGTACTAAGATATTTTATATACCGAGTATTCCCAACATATCTGGAATAGCTCTTATTCCCAAGAAGAGTGAGTATACAAGTGTAAGTTAGTACCACCTCAATTACTACCTCCTTATTCTGCCCACTCTCACACAGGTTTTTGCCCTTACTTGATAAACCAAAATACATTCAGCATTCTCATTTAAAATACTAGCTTTTCTTCTTTGATTAGCCTCATAGTCTCTGCAAAGCTATTTGAAGAAACTGTCAAAACACTGTTCTTTTCCTGAGTTTAAATATTCCTATTAATTATACCTATTATTTAAATTTAACTCAAAAGAAAAGCTTATACAGCTATTTTGGCATCATAGAGTAACCTAACTTGGACTGTCTTCTTTAATTCCAAGATAAGAGGTATCTGTACTTCTGCATGGGTGTCTTTGTTAACATAGAACATGGTTCTCTTTCTTAATATAATATATTAAGATGATGTGGATATTTGGAAGGAATACTCAGAGCAATCATAAATTACTTAAAATACTGTAAAGTTAAAGTGATTTAAGATTAAAATTTTGCATTAAAAAAGGAAATAGTGATGAGTGATTCTGACTAATCAAATTCAGTTTACAATAAATTGTTCTGAAGGAAAAAATTAGTTTGAAAAGGGAAATTCTATTCCAAAACTATGGGATTCCATTTAGAGGGTAAGAAGTCTAGAAAAAGAATATAGAATAGTGCAGAGGAACTTTTATATAGATGCAGTATTATATTAATCATTTCTTGTGGACAAAGGCTTAGTGGGGTCTTCAACTGAGTGTAGAACAATGCTCAGTCTTTTGGCATTTGCCTGTTAGTTTCTCTCTTCTTCACTTCCATTTCTTTTTTCTTCTGACCTATTTCTCATTTCCATCGGTTGAGGTTGAGTCTCTTTCCTCACCACTCTTTTCCAGAGCTCAGATATTTTTAAAAGCCATAAAATGCAATTTTTGTTGATAATTTGTACTTTACTCATTGCAACAATTCTTTAGGGACAAAACAAAACCAAACCACATAACATCTACAGTTTGGGGAAAGGAAAGCAAAAATGTACACAAATTAAACTCTCAGTAAACTTTGTTGCTGCATAGTTCAAACATTCTCTCTCAATAATACTCTCAGGTAAGTATCTTTATGAAACACAAAGTCTGGTCCCCAAACGCTTAGTAAGTGTAAATCTAAATGATCCCATTTATGAAAAAGGTACTTTTGTGACCTAAGGTCACTTCTCTGAGCTTTGGATTTCTGTTTATAAAATGAAGATGTTAGATGAGCTGATCTCTAAAGACTCTTCTGTCTCTGGGCTGCCTCATTGTTATTGAAACTGTATGAAGCAAAACAGCTTGGTGAGATAGCAATTTATAAACATTTTAACTTACTCTGGCTGGATATTTTTTTCTTAGCAGATTTTGTGTCTTGATGGGAACAGATGCTGTTTGACTCTGTAATTAGGGTTTAATTGATTTACTGCCCTGAAGTGCAGTGGTCTCTCCAAGTAGGAAAGAACTGTGGCTTTAGATGTTTAAGTTCTCAGAGGTGAAATTATGTTTATGTTTCATGCTTCAATTAATATTCCTTTTCTGACTTTCCCAAGAAAGGAAGGCCCTTGGCCTGATTTTCCTTCATTTATTCCCCATCTCCTTTCTTGCCCCTTCCTAAAATATCCTATCACCTCCTCTTAGATTATTCCCTTCCTTGAACTAGTTGCCCATTTTCATTTGTATGTTGGGCGTCTTTACTTTTAAGATTCATAAAGAATTTAGACTCAATTTGTCCAAGATGGACTCTTTCTCTCCTTCAGTCTGATATTCTAATGTTCCCTGTTTACTCATTAATTACTTCTCAGTAATTAAGACTGGAAAACTTCTGCTATTCTGTAACATTTCTGTAATTTGTATGCTTCTCTATCAATGTTGGGTTTCAAAATAACATAAACACTGTGAAGACCAGCTCTGGAATCAGATTGGGTGGGTTTATACCTCAGCCCCCTGACTTTCCAGCTATTGGTCTCGGACCTCTGCTACCACTGTGTGAAATGGAGCCAATAGCCCCGCTTTTGTGTGTTGTGGATAAGACTAAGTAACGAATGTGAAGCTCTTGGCACAGAGGAACCTTCTAATAAGTGAGACAGTTATGCTGCCTAACTCCCACTCTTCAGTATTTTCATAATGTCTCCATTCCCATGTGCACTGTTCCATGAGTGTCCTGTGAGGAATGATTAAAAAAAATACAGTGAATGCTGTTGCCCCATGCCATGCAAGAGAAAGTTAAGCATGTAAAATATATGAAATATATGTATGTGGCCTCAGTCATTTTAGTCACCAGATCCAGCACTGTGTGGCTCGTGGCTATTTCCTAAAATCAAGTTTTCCATGTAAGTAAACTTTTTAAATAATTTCAGGATATCATAGCAGCCACAACAGAGCAAATAAAGGAAATTGAATGCATGTAAAGTAAATATATTAACACCCCTGGTGATTAACAAATTTTCTTAAACTTTGAATTTTATGGCTGTGGAAGTGTACTCTTTCAAAATTGTGGAGACCAGAAATCTGCACTTGGTTTTACTTAAGCAAATCAAGGGTCAACAGCTTTACTTTCAGTGGAAGAGAATCTGCTTGTGTTTGTTATTTTTCTCTCATTGCTGAGAAAAAATATCCAAAACCCAACAAGAAAAGGGAAGGAGTTTATTTGGTTTACCATTCATAGAGCTTTCAGTCCATAATCTAATGCCACCAACACAGGGATGGCGAACAGCCATCAAGGTCTTGAAACCACCAGGCACATAACAAAACAACAAAAGTAACAAGAGAGAGCTTCAGTTCATGGAGGCAGAAGACAGTAAAAGTAGCAAGTGCCCTTTACAGCGTCTTTCTTCCTCTTTTATCTTGTTCAGACTAACAGGATGAGGGTGGTGTCATACTAATCACTCCTTGTAGTGGTTTCATAATCACATGGCCTTATTGCTAGCACCACACATTCCAGATTCTACTAGTTGTGGAAAAGAAAGTCTTACCTCATCTGCATGAGGCTTTGGTAGGACATCTAAACACAAACCATGATATTGTTTCATGACTTTTCCAATATCTGGTAGCTTCAACATTCCTGGACTGCTGGTTGCGTGCTGCAATCTCCGGTTCTGCCTTTACTTCATGGTGTTCTCTCTGTGAGTCCAGTATCTCTTGTAAGCACACTTGTGATTGTACAGAAATAAGGATAGTCTCAGCTCAAAAGTCTGAATTACATCTGCAAAAATTCTTTCTCAAATAAAGAAAGCATTCATAGAAACTGAGGATTAGGAGAATATATATTTGGGAATTACCATCAGCCTAGTATAACAGTATGTTAGCCTAGTATAACAGTATGTCTTGCAAATCGTGTTAGAACAGTTTAGCATCTTTAGCAATAATAAATCTTGATCCTTTCCATTGTACACAATTTAGTTAGACATCCATCATATATCTTAATATCACTTAAATCTGGAAGACTCGTATTAGAAATCATAGAACATCGCTCTCTCTCTCTCTCTCTCTCTCTCTCTCTCTCTCTCTCTCTCTCTCTCTCTCTCTCTCTCTCTCTGAAACAGGGTCTCACCCTGTAGTTCAGCTTGGTCCTGAGCTTACTATGTAGCCTAGGCAAACTGTCAATTCAGCAATCCTTCTGCTGCTACCTCCACAGGCATAAGCCACCACACCTGACACTGTGGTATGTGGTACTGATTGCTGGTGGGCAGGAGTCACCATGCCTGGTATTGTTGTATTTGGTTACCAGGGATTGAACCAGTGACCTTGTACTGGCTAGGCCGGCACCAGAACCACTGAGGTAAATCTCTGGCTCTAGAACATCTCTTTAATACTGGATTGGGCAAAGATGTCTTCAAAGATCAACCCAAAAATGAAAATTAAAAACCACGTTAAGAAACTTTTTCAAAGTAGAATACTATTTAACATAAAAAAGTCATGGAATACTGATAAGTGTAACAACTTGAAATATTGCAAAAGAATTGGACAATGTGAAAGAAGCTAGATTGTGTACAGTTCATTTGTATAATATTCAGGAAAGGATAAACTATTATACAATGATACCCCAATTCATGAATGCTTCTGTTACAGTTTGGGTGGAAAACAGAATGTTTGGAAAAATTTTGATTCTATTCGTGAACTCTGCATCAGGAGATGAACACGGGCACAGCCATCTTCCCTGGAACAGTAGAACAAATTAAGTTTGTGAACTGAGGTATCACTGTGTCTCAGTTAAAAAGATTTTTTGATTTTTTTTTTTTTTTTTGCTTTTTGAGACAGGGTCTCGCTTTGTAGTTCAGGCTGGCCCTGAGCTCACTATGTAGCTCAGGCAAGCCTCAAACTCAGCAATCCTCCTGCCTCTGCCTCACGAGTGCTGGGATTACAAGCGTGAGCCACCACGCCTGGCCAGTTAAAAAGATTTTTTAAAACAGTGTTTCACTATGTAGTTGAGGTTGTCCTTCAACTGACTATGTAGCCCACACTGGCCTCAGACTCCCAGTGATCTTTCTGTCTCAACCGCATGAGTTTTGGTATTATGTTCCCTTTGAATATTTCCTATTTTACAAAATCCATCGTACATTCTAGAACTCATTCACATCTACAGGTTCTCATACCAGAGAAAAGACATAGTATTTACATATCTGTGATATATTTATTTCACTTATTAGTGTGTCCTCAAGGTGTATTACAGATGTGTGCCACCATGTCCCACATATCAATCAGTTCTTAAGGAATTCCAAGACAAAAATCTCCTAAGAGGGTGCTCTGCCGCTATTAACTACATCCACTTTGATACTGTGAACTCTTAAAGATCATCTTTAAGAAATATCTTGCACAGGACTTGGAACACTTGAGCAGAGTATTTAGTAAAGGGAATGGAAAGATAATTCCCTTTAGTAATCAGGTACATCTGACTAGCTGAATGTCTCAAAAATGTATTTATTATAGACATTTCAAATATATATTTCCAACACACCAATTTAGCCCACTAAAGAGGAAAATATTTTAAAACTATCCAGTCTGATGGAAAATTAGCCACATGTTTCCTCTATGTAGCCATAAATACTCAAGTTCTAAACTGAAAATAGTGATTCATTGAAAACATGGTTACTTTCAACTTTGAATATGTGACTGGTTGGGGCAGTAGGAGCAGAAAGTCTGAACCTGTCCAAGAAATTGTACAAGGAAAAAAATAGTTGGGAAGAGCAACATTCAGGGTTCTTCACACACTTATGAGGTCATATTGAAGGAGAAAACAAATTTCTAGAACTTTATCATGGTAGTTTGCCTCTTGGAAAAATCCTTGTAGCTGACTTTTCCCTTTAGGCCTTATAGTTTCTGCAATATTTACTGCTGAGCCATACATTCTGTAGCCTTTTGTTACATTTAAGATCTTGGTGCCTCAGGAATGCCCTCACTTGTGGGGTGGGTCAGAAGTTCCTTTGTTCTCAGTTTTGTTATGCCTGCCTCCTCACCATATACAAATAAGACGAAACTCTGTGCACTGTTCTGTCCAATAAAACTTGTAATTCCATGTACTGTATTAACCAATTAGACCTGTAACCTTTGTAAGCAATAGCTGGGCCTCTAGGTAAATAAAGGACCAAAACTTGTAACTTTTCAACAAAGGGGTGATACTGAATGCTGAGTTTTTGTGACACCACTCCTCCCTGAGGCTATAACCATTCAGCTCCAGTTCAGCCATCTCTTTGTGGATAGAACATACTGGCCAGCCAGGGCTAAGAATAAAATTATACATCATGTTCAGGTACACATACTCAATGATGAGTGTGATCATAATTATTCTTAAAATGCACCAACAAACTCAACTTAAGAAAATAATAAAGCTGTATACTTTGCCTCCAAGACTCCTGAGCGCGTCTTCCTTTTTTCAGGACTAGTTATGCTGGGCTGCAACACTGAGCCGCTTTAAATGGCTGGTGCTCTGCCAAAGCAATACACGTTCTAAAACACTAAATAAAATTTAAAATGTAGTTATCCCTTCAAGAAACAAAACATTTTTTTTCTACTTTATGTTTGCTGTTGGGCAGTTTGAAAACTAGGGAGTACAAGTAATATTTTAATCATGGAAACTATAATTGTAAGACATCATTGAACATTTCAGGTTGAACAGAACATTTATTTCCAGTAAAACTGTTAAGCATGTTGCCTTAAAACAGTGTAATTGCTGTGGATAGCTGTCTCTGCCTATAAATCATAAATGTTTATCAACCTTCACTGTCCTTGTCATGCTGGCTCAACTGAAGGTATAATATCAATGTGCACATTCAAGATCTTGGGGTAACTTCAGAGTGAATGTCAGAGAGGGGAGGGTGACCTCACAGGGTCATCATCACTAAAGCTATATTTTATCTCTAGCTCTTGCCTTAGGGGAAACCTTTCCAAACTACTTATATTTCTTTTATTTGCACTTTGTGTTTCAAAAGGTCAGGATTCAAGCACAGTGTTCCCTCTCTATATCCATACCCAGAACTCTGGTTCTTATTCTACAACTAGGACTTTAAGTTGTCTTGACAGCTTTTGCAACACAACTTCTGGAATTTAGCTTATCTTGTACTCAAGAAATGCTTTCATCTTGTTTTATAAAATCATTTTTCAGGCTGTATTTCAATAAAGCGTATGTTAAGAGGCTAGGTAGGTTTAAAATGGCTCAAGAGTTTGTCCCACTGAAAGTTAGTTTACATATGGAATCTCTATCTGTGCCATCCCTATCTATCAATTCATCTATCATCTATCTCTACTTATATGTTTTCCCCACAAAGTTATTTTTGACACATTAATTGTATTAAGTAAAGCAGACTAAAAAATAAATAAATAAACAGAAAGGAGGTTACTGATACAAAAGAATGAAATAATGTAGTAATAATGTAGTAATGCAGTAGTGATGTCATAGTTGGCTATGACAAATAGCCTCCCTAATAGGGCAATAAAAGTGATTGTTGGTAAATAGGATAAATGTAAGTTAAATATCAATCCATTTCCCCCTTCAAGTGCCCTGAATTGTGCTTTCTTTTGGTTGAGCATTGCAAAACACATTAGAACATCTGTTTTTCTTCTTATTGTTTCATCAATCTCGCTGACATATTTAACGTTTGAAAATTGTGAGAATTCTCAATACATCTCAAAAGTCAAGGTCATGTCAACAATTACATCATCAACTGGACAAGTGAATCCTGCTGCAGTTCTCTGAATAATGCAAGGCAATACACTTCTCTGTTGAAATTAACTGATAGATGTGGTGAGTTTTTACCTTCTTAAACTGTTATACTTAACTGGTAGTGACAAGTGTATAATAGTTTAAAAATTAATGTTATTGAAGATAGTTATTTTCTTTCTAGTTCTATTTTTATTTCTGTTCAACCTACTCTGAAAATACAAAGGTAGGCCATATTACTTTTAATCATTTTGCTGCAGCTGGCACTAATAAGATATTTTCATCATTTTTATACTTTTTTCAAATAGTTGTAAATAATTTATATTTAATTGGGGAGGTTTATCAGTGAGCTTCAGAAGCATGGAAAATATACTGAATATACTGAACTTTTACTTCTGTCCACATACATGTATTTTATAGAAATGGGAAGCAATATTGAAGGACATCTAATTACAGTAGTTGGAAATTTCTTTTTGGTTACATTTAACTTCATAACACTGTCAGTTTTGAATTAAAAATCCCATGTAGGCTACAACAGACTTAGAATATAGAGAGATTTTAGAGAAAGGTATTGGAAAGTGTTCTTCCTGTAACAATTCCTTTTTTGTTTCACAAGGCATACATCCAAACCCATATTGAAGACTGAATTGCAGAAATAATTAAAACTGAATTGTACAGCTTCTCAATGGTATCACCACTCTTACACTTTAGGGATACAAAGGAAAATAGAGATTACTTGGACACATGCACTATATTATTATGACAGTTAACTTTATAAATGAGATCGGTACCAACTAGTTGATGTGTTGCATGTATAGCATGCATATAGTAGACCAAGGGGTTATTATTTCTCTGGCAAAATAATTTAGAGTTTAGTAAAATTTCATTATTCTGCTCAAAATCACACACAATTGAAACATTTTAATGTTTCTTTCTAGATTTTCCATTTAAAGCCTTGGGCACAGTTTACCACAGGAAACCGAAAAGTCTAGAAAGCAAAACTGTGGATAATGACAATCTACTCTATAGTTGAACTGGACACTTCCAAAACCTACATTTATGATTCAGAAGAAGACAAAAAGAACTAGCTAGTTTACTAAGTAGCACTGGCTCTTTGTAACTATAGGCATTGAGAATAAGAAATCTCTTCATTTTCATGTATTTCTGAGGTTCTTATCCGAATTCATGCAAGACTGTGGTTCCCAATTAAAGGTTTTATTCTTTAATAGCTCCCATTTTATTTCCATGTATGTCACATTCAGGTGGTATTTCCAGCATCTTAAGCTCTAAGATAATTGACTTCATTTTTTTTTTTTGAGATGGAGTGGGACAGTTTAAACCTGAAATACTTAAAATTAAACACGACCTGTGACACTGCCTTTTCAAACCCACTTTTCTTTGAATTAGAAATGACAGCTTTTTCATGACAATAACCTCTGTCTCTTATTTCAGTGTAGTGTTCATGCTTTTTCTCAGTCTGTGGCTCACACACTGATATGCATGCATTTTCACTGGCAGTAAATCTACTAATTTCTGTTCACGAGTTTTACACAGGATCCACTTCACAAATTACCAGTTTTGCATAATTATAATACCAGTGCAATGAAAAATTTGACTTAAATTTAACTCGATCATAGTTTGTTCATAAATTCTAAACATACATTTTTATTTACTAAATGCTTCCACATTCATATTCCACAGACAGCTCAAGATCAGTACATTAAAATTTACCCTTGCTGGGCATGGTGGCTCACACCTGTAATCCCAGCATTTGGGAGGCAGAGACAGGAGGATTGCTGAGTTCAAGGCTTGCCTGGGCTACATAGTGAGCTCAGAGACAGCCTGAACTACAAAGTGAGACCCTGTCTCAAAAAAAAAAAATTACCCTTAATATCTCCATCCATTTTTATAGTTCCATTTTTATTTCTGCAAAGGACGATGGCCATTTTGTTACCATCATCATCAGAGGATGATTTTATTAAACTAAAGGCATTAGAAGGACTCTAATTATTCTGAAATCTATCTGTAGTTTTTAAATTTTATTTTAAATATTAATTTAAGCTTTTAGAGGACTATTATTATTACTGAATATCATAAAAATAGTCTTCAATGTATATTATATGAATCCCCAATACCAGTAAATTTAGAGTCATGTAACAGAAATAAGAATAAAGTATCAAATATGGTAAACTGAGTTATATTAAAAATGCCCCAAGAGCATTAACTTGTTCTTGATTTTACAGTAACATATTTATCCTAGATGTTATTTACTGTTTTTTTCTCATCACACAATTTCAAATGAGAGGACTTATGCTGAAACACTTATTTTCTACACAAAACTGTAAATCAATTTTTATAACTGGACTTAGATTGTACAGAATCATAATAGCAAATATCCAGTGATTTGTAAATTATTTTATAAAAATAATTTCTAAGGTTGTTATAAAACAGCACACAAATCTTATTCCCTTCCTTAAAGTTTTTAGATTAAGATTTTACTTCTTGGTACTGGCAAAGTAAAAGACCCAAGGACCAGTGGAATAGATTAGAAGATCCAGAAACAACCCTGGATACACTAAGCCACCTTGTCTTTGACAAAGGAGGCAAACATCCTCAATGGAGGAAAGACAGCCTCTTTAACAAATGGTGCTGGAAAAACTGGGCTTTAACCTGATACAAACTAAAAGTAGACCTATCTCTTTCACCATGCACAAAACTAAATTCACAATGGATATGAGACTTAAACATTAAAACAGAAACTATAAGCCTGCTGGAAAACAGGTTAGGTAAAACTCTTGGGGAAATTGGCTTAGGCAGAGACTTTATGAATAAAACCTCTAGTTACCAACTGTACCACCAGGCAGTAGGGTACAGACCCATTGACACAGGCTCCAATCCCTCTCAGTGCTACAGCTATCCTTGGAGTTCCAGCCCTACATTTCAACAGATTCTGGCTTTTGGTCTACTGCAGCAGACTTAGACAAGGCTAAAATAAATCCTTACTTCTTCAGATGTACTGATACCAGTGTATAGCAATAAGAATCCCAAGTGATCAAGGAAATATTACAATGTGAAAGGAACAAAAACAACAACAAAAATCCAGAGTAACCAACATGAAAGGAACAGATATGTATGAGCTATCTAACATAGAATAGTAAAAAATTGTGGAAAGGAACACTGAACTTCATGTAAACAGAAGATCAAAGAAATTAGAACAGGAACAAATGAACAAACACTGAAATTTAAATGTAATGCCCTCTCCCAAAATCAAAATATCCTGGAGATGGAAAATATAGTGAATGAAATGAAAATGATTGGCAAAATGCATCTGCAGCTGAACTGATCAAACAGATAAAAGAATCTGTGAACCCAAAGACAATCTTTGAGAATAAACAGTAAAGAGAAAAAGAAGAGTAAGACAGGTAATGAAAACTTGTAGAATTTATGAGACAGCAGTGAAAGAGAAAATATTCTAATAATAGCTGTTTTAAATGAGAATAGAAGGATAAAGTAGTGAAAAGTTGATTTAAAGATTTAATAATAGAAAAACATTTCTAAAACTGAGAAAAGGTATAAAATATCCAGGCACAGGAAAATTAAAGGTCTCTAGTCATTCATTTCTCATAAGACTATATTATAATATGTGATCAAACTATAAAAATTAAAGCACAAAGAAAAGATACTATAAGTAGAAGAAAAAAGAATCACACTCTAAAAAAGGGAATGGCAAAAAGGTTAGTAGGGGACTCCTCAGAAGGCACATTCCAGGCTAGGACTGAGAGACATGTTACGTATAAACTGTCAACAGAAAAACACAAGAAAGCAAACAACACTGGCAAAATTGCCAACTAAGAATACTTAAACCAGTAAAGCTTTCCTTAACAAATAAAGAAATATCTTCTTAAGGCAAAATGTGGAAAAATTTATTATCAATAGTCTTTTTCTGTAGAAATTCTTAAATGAGTTATTTGATCTGAAAGAAAAAGATTGTACTTAGTAATATATAAATGTATAAAGGAGTTTTAGCTACTGATATAAGTTGGCACATCAATTCAAAATACCATGGTTCTATAGCAGTGCTATGTACATCATTTGTATTTCAACAAATAATAGAACTCTTATCAGTAATGACTTTGAATATAATGGATTAATTTGTCCAGTCAAATACGTGGTTGAATAGAAAAAATAAAAACAAAGAAACAGACAGTGGTGCTCCATGTAAAAAGAAAACCAAAGAGAACAGGAATACCTATACTAAAATGCATAAAAATACAGTACGTATATACATTAAGTAAAAAATTAAAATGAACTCATTAATATACATTAAGTAGAAACTAAAATGAAGCAAAGAATAATGATGGAGGAATAGACAAGAAAGCATAACAATTGCAAATATGTGCCCATACACCATCTGAGTGCCAAGATGTGCAACACAAATATTAATATACTTGAAAGGAGAGAGATGTTCAATGTGATAATACTACAGACTTTGATACTGTCAGTAAAGCACAAATCATCCAGCCAAAAATCAACAAGGAAACATCTGGATTAAATTGTACTTTAGTCTAAAGGGACCTAGAGAACAGATGGATTGAACACAGTTATGTATGAAGAAGATTCTATCTAACTGAGGCAGGAAACATATTCTTTTTACCTAGAAGATTTCCTTGAACTAATCACATTTGGTGCAAAATATGTTTTAACAACTTCAGAAATAAAAAAAATTCACTTTAAGTATTTTTTACGACCCAAAATGTTATGAAACTAGAAATCAGTAATGGGAGAAATGTGGGGAAATTAAAAAATACATGGAAATTAAGTAGCATGCTCCTGAAAAATTAGTGTGCCAAACAGTAAAAAAAAAAAAATATATATATATATATACATATATATATATATATATATATATATATATATGTATATATATATCTTGAGGAAAATATGGACATATGGTTTACCAAAATTTACTGGATGTAGTGAAATCCATTTTGGAAAGAAAATTTATAAGAATGAAATACTACATAGAAATAGAAAAAAATACAAGCATATCATGGGAAGTAAAGTAAAATGCAGTAACATTTTAAAATTTCCTTATAAACATTAGACAGAATGCTAAAGACACCTGACAGCTGCATGAGCATTGCTCTCTCTCTCCTAGTTTTTCAGTTTTGTGCGATGAATTAATTTGTTTTGTGCTTTAATTTTCATTGTACTCTATACATTCTAATTTGGTCTATACTGGATGATTGATTGATTGATTGATTGATTGATTGATTGATTTTTGAGACAGGATCTTGCTTTGTAGTTCAGGTTGGCCCTGAGCTCACTATGTAGTCCAGGCAAACCTGGAACTCAGAAATCTTCCTGTCTGCCTCCTGAGTGCTGGGATTACAGGCGTGAGCCACCACGCCCAGCATTGTGGTATGAGGTACTGATTGCTGGTGGGCGTGATAATGTATGCCGGATAATGTATGTGGTTACCGGGCTCAAATCAAAGACCTTGCGCTTGCCAGGCAGGTGCCGGAACCACTGAGCGAAATCTCCAGGCCAATAATTTTCTTTTAGTATAGTTTTCATGCTTAAAATAGTCATAATATTGTCTGATATTGCATGTTCTTAACCACTTGTAAATAACGTGATATCCTTGGACAGACCTGGTGCGTCTGTACGTTTAGCAGTTAAAAGCTCCACATTTATTTACCAGCTGGATTTACTGTACTAGTTCGGAAACTTTGCAGGAGTTGTTGAAATTCTAAATATAAATTTATGTCAATATAAGTGCTTATATTGTGGAGTCTGTAGAGAATAAAATGTGTTTATGCACAAACACTTAGAATATGTTCTCAGTAGGTGCTAATAAGTTAACATTCTACTTAAAGGAAAAATACAAGCCATGCTATATTTAAACTCATAATTTGCTTTCCTCTAATCCAATATCCATAGCCTACAGAAAATGATACTTTTTTATACTTTTTAAAGGTCAAACCATATATCTTTGTTCTTATCTATATTCCAAACAAACAAGGTAGGGGTCCAGAGAAGAGAGCTGGTCTATCTACTTATTAGACACACTAGGAATAATTTTATCACGAGTTATCTGTGCTGCCTATATTACCTCCCAAAAAATCTTACATGTGGGTCACAGTCCTGGATAAAGATGGCAGCATTATGAGTGGGTAGACCAAGATAGTATTGAAAAGGTGAGTGGGAGGTTTAGCTCATGGCACTGTGCCTGCCTTGCAAGAACTAGGTCTTGAGCTTAATTCCCCTGTTCTAGGAAGAAAAAGAATAACTTGAGAGTAAGATGAAATTTTTAACTTATTTTCATTTATTGAGTTTATGGGTACATTTTAGATGTACATTATAGTCACATTATAAACTTGTACCTGCATATAGTATATCTTGATTCTCATTTTTCCCAATCCTTGGAACATTTTCTTCCTAATTCATAGTCCATCATACAATTTTTACCTCATTTACACCTCAATTTCTTACAGTATTTACATATCTGCATTCTATTTTTGAGCATGTCCTCAAGGTACATCCATTTAAGTATAAATGTCTCTAATTTATCATTCCTTATGACTAATTCTCCATTTTATTAAGAAAAACCTTCCTTATCCAGTCTCCAGTTGAAGGGCATTTGGGCTATTTCCAAGATTTAGGTATCACAAACTGAGCTGCTATAAATGTGAGGGCACAAATGCTACTGTGAAATGATGCTTTTAATTCTTCTGTGTATAATAACTCACCCAGCTTAGCAATAGCTAACATGAAGATCCTTTAAGGTCATAGGTTCATTTTCAGTGTTAGAACATGCAAATCAGCTACTTGATGATAACATCAGTCTTCTTCTTTTGAGATAAAACTATTTGTCAATTTTTATAAGAAGTTATAACTACTGAGTGAACTCCTTGTCTCTTAAAATTATTGAAATTTTCAGAATTCATTCAATATGATGGTGAATAGTACAAAGAAAACTATTGGTCAGGTATTTTATCCTATTTTCCAGTACTGTTTTCTCCTGTTTCTAAGACCATGCATCATATGACAATATTTTGATTTCATTCCATCTTAATTTCATGAAGATGCATTTAAAAATATATCTATCATCTATTAGAAATTAATTACTAAGTTACTGGATGAAACCATGATTTGTCTCTCCTTTTCTCCCCTTTTTCCTCTCTGTGCTCTCTTTCTTTTTTCATTATCTCAAAATATCATTTTAGCCTATAGGACCACATGACTTGTGTTTCTTTGCTTAAGAAGGGCTTGACTTCTCAGATGTTAGCTGTTCTTTAGATAACATGAACCTTAACAGAATGACAAATTACTTACCATTGGCAATTTTTAAAAGCTGATTCTTATTCTCTTGAGGTAAGATATTACCAATTCTTGAAATAAGTGATCTGAGTTAGTTGTTATATACCTACCCATGCTGAGTATGTACATATGTGCACATCCACCCTTGCACACTGTTTCTAAGAATATTCCCCAGTCATAGCATTTAAAATACTTTCCATACCATATTCTGAATACCTGAAATTAAATACATGCAGTTTCAGAATGACTTTCTTTGATGTATGAATACTCCTGGGTTTTTGTATTAATATTAATGTCCAGGTAATAAAAATATTTGCTATCTTCAGTTACACCTGGTAAAACCTACAATGATTGCCAAACATTTGGAAAGTGATATAACTCTGAGGAAATCTAATACACAATGTGGTGAACTTTGAGGAAAAAAATGTTTCCATAGCAGCAAGGATTGCTAGAGTATAGGAGCAGTCACCACAGTGGCAAACACTACCCTGGCTTACAATTCACTAAATAGACTTCTCTCTAAAAAATAAATTTTGTAGTTGAATTGTATTCTCAGTTGCAAAGTTTTCTCCTGCATTCTCATGCATGCTAAACATATCATGTCTCTACTTATACCCTAACTGCACACCTGAGATAATCATTTGCAAAATAAGCATGCACAAAGCTTTGTCATTAGGGCTGAGGCACAGATTATATTGAGTATTCTGCTCTGAAAGAACTCATAAGACTAAGAAAGAGGCTTTATTGGTCAAAATTACTGAAAAAAAAGCAGTATCAAGTACAGTAATCCAATGACAAGAGCTAAAACATATGATATATTCTTTCACAAAGAAGTTTAATAAAATTCAATAATAAATGTACATTATTTAATTTCTCCTTTGGAAAGAGGAAAACAAAAGCTCACAAAATGAAATTATTTGCCTAAATTTTTCTCTACTAATAAATTGTGAAACTGATAGTTATATTAATTTGTTTCTCTCTATAGTATTCTGTCCTTAGAAACAGATTCATAGCTCTTCCACTCTTTTATGATTACTATTTCCTGATAAGTTTCTCTTTTGGGAAAAATATATCAGTCTGAAACAAACACACTAAAACTTCCCAATCATTTTTCATTTCCAATTGGTTTATCGCTTGTATTTGGTATGCTTTTTTAAATATCACCTTCCCTCAACCCTAATTTATTTTCCCGTGAATAGTGGTTGTTTAGAAGAAAGATTATAAGTACATATTAGAATGTCCAGTTAGAAGATTTATAGCTAGTGCTCAGAAGTCCTTACAGTCTTAAAGAACATGCTGGTCAAGTGTTCCAAAATAGTGCTCCAGAAAAAAATTACATTTCCATGCTGTCTATCCTATCAGGAATCTTCCTTTGAATCGTTAGTCCATTTCTTCTCATACAACTGGCATGACCTCATTCGGCTCATCATTACATAAACCATGAGATATGGTAACACCTATGCAAATGGATTCTCTTCATTTCTACTTTTTCTCTAGTGCAACACATCCTGAATGCACCCTCACAGTAATCTTGCTAATGCAATAATGTAAAGTGGGCAACAGTGTAATATGGTTACTGTTCTCTCCAGTATAACCTCTACAACAGTAGAACACTTAGTAGTAGATTCACATTCAAATAACATAAAAAAGCTAATGACTATTAAAAACAGAGATGGGAATGGACCATCAAATTACTTCTGATTATAGAGAAATATGCACCATGTGTTGAAAACAAAATCAGCAAGCCTTAGCAAATAGTCAAAAATGCACAAAGCAGTTGATTAAGATTGTAATGGGCTGAGTTTCACACCACTACATACAAATCATATGCGGAATCCTAATTTCCAGAATATCAAAACATACCTATGTTTGGCATTAGGTTCTTTACATAGTTTTTAATCCCTCCCCCATGGAACTTAGGACTTTGCACTTACCAGGCAGTGACACCACTGAGCTAAATCCCTAACTCTAGTGTTAGGTTCTTTAAAAGGTTTTAGGGTCTTTAAGGTAATATGAGGTCATAGAGATGAGCTCTAATTCAGTATCCTTGAAAGAACAGGTGATTAAAGGTGGATGCAATGGTGCACACCTTCGATCTCAGCACCCTGAAGGC
>PVIC010011599.1:8455-41252 GCA_004025085.1 Thryonomys swinderianus | reverse complement strand
AAGGGAAGGGAAGGGAAGGGAAGGGAAGGGAAGGGAAGGGAAGGGAAGGAAAAGGAAAAGGATAAATGAGAGGAAGGTAAGACCAGAGCCAAGATTAGGCAGAACGTTTTTATGGAAATTCAGGTATAGGTGTCAGCTTTCGCCACACTAACACACAGTCCCACACCTTAGTTGCTTCTAACAACAAACATTTCTTACTCCGAAACCTGAGGCCTAGCTGTACTTGGTTCCACAGTGTAGATGGAGCAGTCCAGTCCTGACTTGACGTGGCTACAGACTATGGGCAGACTTAGTGTACTCTGCCTTTTACTTCAGCACTTAAGACAGAAGAGCAATGGATTTTCTGGGCCCCATTCTTCTATTAGTGGATGGTCAGAGTTCAGGGACTAGTGGGGATAGACAGAAGCATGTCATGTCTTCTGAAGCTTCTTCTCAAACCTGATACACTATTCCTTCTACCTATATTCTCCCAGTCAAAGCCACAGGATAGGTAGGATTCTCCATCCACGGGTGAAGACAGAGAACTGGAAGTTGTTACACTAGCTACTTGGGCTCTGCAGGAATGAGCTTCCTGCTGAAGAGCTAGAAAATTAAACCAGAATCTTGAACTCAGAGAAATGTCTGGTAAGAATTGAACAGTTAGTCAGTTTTCTGACACTACAATAAATCCCTGAGATAATCAACTTCTAAAGAGCAAAGGCTTATTTTGGATAACAGTTTTAAGAGTTTCCACTTCGGGCCGGAGGGTTAGCTCAGTGGTTCCGGTGCCTGCCTCGCAAGCGCAAGGTCCTGAGTTCAATCCCCGGTAACCACATATAATGCTGGGTGTGGAGACACGCCCACCAACAATCAACACCGCATACCACAATGCCGGACGTGGTGGCTCACGCCTGTCATCCCAGCACTCGGGAGGCAGAGGCAGGAGGATTGCTGAGTTCGCAGCGGCTTGCCTGGGCACCATAGTGAGCTCAGGGCCAGCCTGAACTACAAAGCGAGACCCTGTCTCAAAAAGCAAAAAAAAAAAGAGTTTCCACTTCATTATAGGTTGGCTCTGTTGCTGTTAGGCCTGTAGTGAGGCAATACATCACGGCAGAGGACATGGCAGAGCAAAAATGCTCACCTCATGGGCAGGAAATGCAACAGAAAGGAGGAGAGAGGAACGGGAAGATGATGCACTCTATCTCCTTCAGAGGCATTTCCCGATGACCTGAAGACCTCCTTCTAAGGTCCCACCTCTTAAAACATTCCACTACTACTTAGTAGCACCATCCTAACAACTGGGCCTTGACCACATGAGCACTTTGGGAACATTTCAAATCCAAGTAGGCAGTCAGTCCAAACCAGTTCACTGATTTAAACATTAGGCCAAATTCAGAAATTTAAGAACATAACTCTCTTAAAAATAAGATAATGAGAAAACAATTGAAATGAGAAGTAGGGAGTAGAGTCAGTAACAATCTTAGTCACTTTCTCATTACTGGGTCACACCACCCAACACCTAACAACCTAAAAAAGGAGAGATGCATTTTGGCTTACAATGTAGTCCACAGTTAGCCAGGTCCAAGGCACAAATAGAATGGTGGATGGGAATGGAAGTGGAGAGAGGAGGAGGAGGCAGAGAGGGGGCTCTACACTTCCAGGTCACAGCCCAGTGACCTGTCTCTAACCAAGCCCGACTTTCTAACAGCGTACTCAGCTGCTGGACTCATTAGTGGATGAATCCATTGATGAGTGTAGAGCCCCCATAATCCAGTCACCTTGTAAAAGCCCTGCCTCTGGATGCGTGAGCATTGTAGGGGATACTGTAGATCTAAACCATAACAAATCTTGAACTTATCCCAATTTTTGAGAAAATTAGCATCCTCTGATCTTGTAAAAGAGGGCTACAAGACAGAATGATAGAAAATGTAGGAGGAAATAGAATTTAGGATGACCCTTTTGTCTGGTCTAAGAAATCTGGTGGATTTCTTTTTTAAGTTGCTTTCATTTAGAATTAGCAGGCTTCATTTAACACCCACAATTCGTGTTAATACACACACACCTATACGTGTATGCATATTTAAATCATGTACACTTAGAGTAAATTATAAAATGTAGACATGATTTTATGTTTTTAGTATTTCCCAAAGGACCTAGCATAGTGCTAGGCAAATTTAAAAACAGAAACATACACTGAATGATTCCCTATTCCAGTGAAGAATAGTCAATAACAGTCATCCTAAATCAGTATGGTATCATTTTAATGGGTATTTCTATTTATTTAGAGAATGCATCACACAAACTTTACTTAAAATAGCACATTTATAATGTGCATGGTGTCACGCATCATGGTGACCGTGTCTGTAATCCCAGTGCTCAGAAGGTTGAGGCAAGAGGATCACCATGAGTTTGACCCTGCCTGGGCTCCACAGCGAGTTCAGGACAGCCTGAACTCCACAGAGAGATCTTGTCCCAAAAATCAAAACCAGAAAGAATTTTTCACACTTATGACCTACTTACTCTTTTCAGAGAATTCTTATTATTTAAATTCTCATGACTGGTATACAGCTCCTTAGCTGCATCTACATTCAATATTTACTTGTTGAAATACTAACCTAGATGCATATCAAGTAGCAGACAAAATTTAACCTGGCTTTAAAATCAGGCTAGAATAATCAAGGATATTGAGTACAAGTTTGGTTAGTTAATTGCTTTCTGATTCTTTTCAAAGCAAATACCAATCAAAAGAAATACACACATCACAAATGTAAAAATACCAAGAAATGCTAAGTATTTTCTTCGAAACACAGTTATGATTCATAACATACTTTGCATCTAAGACCTTGTGCATTTCATAGTAAGAGAAGTAGGGGTGTAGAGCTTAAGTGACAAGCTCACAGTTACACCACCCTTTTGCTCCTGAGGCAGGAATATATTGGTCTCTGACCTCAAGACCAGAGGTCTAAGACCAATGGTATATAAACTCCTAACCAGCTGCTTGAATCCCAGTAGGGCAGAAATAAAAGATACAGTTCTGGGTAACTAAAATTAAAGGCAATGTTTTAAAAATCTTTTAGTTGTTTTATAAAAGTAGGCTTTGAAAATTTCATTTTGTGAGCTATTCAGTGGAGACCTGGAAAACTGCTCTTAGCATTTTAACATAAATTAAAAATCATTTAAGCAGACTTTTATTCAGCTCTTGCCAACTGCACATTTATTTTTCTGGTCAAGGAGGCTTTGCTATTGCAAATGAAGGGGAAATGAAGGCATTAGAGCTTGGGTATATCACTGCCGAAAAAGAAGAAGTTAATGTGGATGTTGGATTAAGTTGGTCTCATGGCTACAGTTCCATTTATCTGGGTAAAGAATTGGCCCCACCAAGGTACTCTTTAAAACTGTTGTTGAAAACTTAGGTTTCTGTATAGAATCCGGAGTTGCTGCAGGTGTTTTTTAAAAGCTTGTTAGCCCTCCAGAGAGCTATGAAAATAAAACAGTTCCAGACCTAATGAGAGTCAGTGAGCAAGGTGGTCAGTTGGAAGAGCTAATGTGGGAAGGAGCTGTTTCCACTGCACCTGTATAGGGACACGGGTGACCTCCAAGAAGCTTGCAAGCTTAGTCCCATTGCAAATAAGCACCTGAAAGGGTGGGGGATGGGAAATGGGAAAGTGAAGACTAAAACATTACTTGCTAATTCTAAACATATGTAGCCTGCACGTTGGTGAGTTGGGATTGGCAGAAGGCAAAACAAAATCTTATTGAGCTTCTTTCCTCAGTGACAGTTACATTGGTTGATTTTTCCACTGGCATCCAGCTTTTGGAATCTCCATTTTCCTAATTCTGAAACAACAGAGGGCCAATATCTGTCATGGCTGCATGCAACACTTTATATCCATGTTTTCACAGAGGGAAGCTCATCCTCTGTGGACCTGTAAAACAGAAGTCTTACTCAGGGCTACAAGGTGGGGCAATTTATAGATCCACAGTCTGGTGGACTCAAAGACCACAGCCTACACGTCTTCCTTTCCTTCTTGGCTTCCTCTCTTTTCCAAAGCACAACAAGCATTTGAATAGAAAATGGCACCAGCAACTCCACTCCACCCCTCTTCTCCTATTAATAGAACATGGCAGAGCAAAATCCTGTGAATGTCAACAGCTAAACTCAATTAAAGATAGCCTGTCTGCAGTCTAAGTTAATCAGCTGTCTCTTCTACCAGAAGGATGGAAGAAAGACTGGGAAAGATGTCACCAGTCACCATGCCATGGACCTTGAGAGTAACACGTACCAGGAAGTGTCACATACTGCAGGACCCGAGAAGACAGAGTGTATCCTATGATAACTCCGAGCCACAAAGCTTCTTTTTTTAACTGTGATTAAGCTAAGACTGGGAAAAAAAAGCTTGCAATGGCTAGGATATAAAATATATTTGTGAATATTTTATTAGTTCTTTCTTGTAATTCAAGTACTTCCCAAAGCAAAATCTTGCTAATTAAACATGAGCTTCAAGAGAACAAGTTTCCTTACTTCTCCCCACTCCCTAATTTAGCCCTGTTTAAAGTACCATGAACTTACCTATTTGAAAGTTTATGACTGAAACATTCTCCAAGTAGAACAGGCACTAAGGTCTATTTGAACCCCATGCAGATTTAACTTGACATAGCTCCCACTGTCTGTGAATGTCTTTCAATAAGTAGCATATGTGAACTGACAACACATTTTATCCAAAATGCTGTATTACATGGGACATTAAGGTCTAAAACTAAAAAATAATCCCTATTCCCAATGTACACAGTAGAAGAATATGATTAAAGGCATACAAATGTTACAATAACAACCAGAGAAGCATCATGAGAGAAGTACAAACTGTAAAAGAATTTTAAAGGATAGAGGAAACCTCTCTCTCAGGAGGCTCCATATAAGTGAACTAAAGTATATTCAACTTAGCTCTGACAGATCAATGGGATTTATCGGGAAGGGATGAAGTGAGGGAATGAGCAAGTATGGGTACAGTGAGAGGAGAGGCAGAGGTGCACTAACTGTCCTGTCCAGCTGGGGAAGAGGACATTTAAGGAGAAATAAAGCTAAGGCTGGAGAGGTAAATTTAGGTTAACAATTTTTTTTCCAAGTCGCGGGTTATGAGAGTATTAGATATTATCCGTTGGTACTTGATATCTATTCACAGCCCTTTTTGTTCTGTATCCCACCCCATGTGTCAACATCTGAATAGCTAAATATTACCTTTGCAATACTTCCTAGAAGTTGAGGCTTTTTGTATGATTTGGTTTCCGGCAAGAAGATGTACTGTCATGGACTTTGGATGACAGAAAGTAAGCAGAAATCAGCATTGCTCAGCTGTGACAGCTGATGAGATTGAAACTCTGGAGAACATTTCAAGAAGACTTTCCAGAGTCCAGTTTTTTCAGGTCATATAGGAATAACTTCTCCCAAGTTAGTGACAAGCAACTGTACCTTAGGCTGTCCACAACCATAAAAAGGCAAAGTGTATGGTGCCATTTATAAGAGGATCAGTGACCTACCAATTCAATAATGCTTCAAAATGAATCTTCCTCAAACTTAGTGGCTTAAAATTAAATCATTTGCTATTTTTGTGAGTCACCATGGATTTCAGCTGGGAAAACTCCTTCACATGGTTTCATATCCTCCAGTATCCTAACAACAAAAACAGAAATATAAGAAATATATACAAGCATCTTTTTGAGCTCCTTCTTAAATCAGTTATCTACTATCCCATTGACCACAGTAGGTTTCATTGCTAACCTAAGAGTCAAAAAATGATGAGGTTCAAAGTTCTAAGTCTATGTGCAATGATACATAGAGCCCACTCATTGGGGCCATTTATACAGCCATCTACTAATGGGAAAAAATTTTACAGATGCTAGTTTTGAGTAGAGCCTAAAGTAACAAAAGGTTCTACAACTAATCTAAACTACAGGTTAAATAGCTATGGCCTTATGATTCAATATATTTGATAATTTTCAAAGCGTGTGTTGCAGATTCAGATACTATATAAGTTGTCCATCAAGATTTGATAAAAAATTCTAAAATTTTCAGAACAATATATGCCTACATTATGGTCTTTCCTGTGTAGGGATAATTGGGAAATCCTGAGACAATGTCTCTCTAAAGACACTGAAACCTGCCTGGAAGAAAATGTGTCCTAAAATTATACAGGAGAGGGCCAGAGATTTAGCTCAGTGGTTCTGCAGCCTGACTTGCAAGCTCAAGGCCCTGAGTTCGATCCCCGGTAACCACATACAGTGCCAGGCGTGGTGGCTCAAGCCTGTAATCCCAGCACTCCAGAGGCAGAGGCAGGAGGATTGCTGAGTTTGAGGCTTGCCTGGGCTACATAGTGAGCTCAGGGCCAGTCTGAACTACAAAGTGAGACCCTGTCTCAAGAAAATAAAAATTATACAGGAGAGAGACTCTGAAGGTAGGTAGAGGAGCCTTCAGTTGACCCTGTGCTTGATGACATTATCACTATAGCAGACTCTATAGGGCTGCAGGTAGATAGTGGTGATGGTGAGGAACTGTTGCGGGAACATTCAGAGGAACTGTCTACAAAGAAACTTGGGCAACTCCTGGCTGAGCAGCACAGAATGGCTGCTGAGGAGATTTCTGAAGAGAAGGGGGAGTATCAACAATCAGTACAACGAAGTTATTCTTCTGAAATAAAGGAAATCCTGAAAAACTGCACAGAACTACAAACATTAGTAGAGAAGACATACCCAGACAGAGAAAAAGCCAATCACTGCACTTGGTTGCTTAATAACAAGGTCAGGTCATACTATAGTACAGTGTTAAAGAAAATACATAGGCCAGTTTTTAGTTCTCTGAAGATTGAGACCCACTGAGCCAGAAGCAGGTTCTAGTGGACGACAGGCTCTCCCAAGAAGAGAATGGACACCAGTGAGCCAGATTCCTGATGTTCTTATGGAAGGGGACTCTCTTTCCAACCAACAACTGCCTTCCATTTCATCCTCCTCTCCTGCAAGCCAGAGATGTCTACTTGAATGGTGATCACAGTGTGAAATTTTTGTTTCTGATAAACTAGGCATATTTTATAACTTTGGTGAATACACTAGAAAAGTTATTGGCGTTTCTGGTAAATTATGTACATTATACAACACTTTTTATTATGAAAAGGCTAGTTAAGGGGTGTTTTGGGAGGTTCAGAATACATTATGGGTACTTCACAAATTTCTCATGAAAAAATAGCCTTGACTTACAATCAACTTGAGTTACAAACAGCCTTTGTGAACAAATTGAATTCATAACTCAAGGGTCCACTGTATGCACAGCTTTGTGACGAGCTCCTTAAGATCACTTAATGAAAAACAAAATAAAATAAAAACAACATCAGATTGGCTTATATGCAGGAATTAGCCAAAATTGAATTTCTACCTACGTAAGAAAGCCCCAGTGAAAAGTAGGCCACTAATAGCATAGCAGAAGAGACATGCTTTCATTTCATCTAGTTGTCTACTTTCCCTGAAAGAACAGATGAACAGCAGTTCATTTTCCAGTACCCAGAAGAAAAAAGCAAACAGAAATTCTTGGGCAAGAACTACTATTTTTGCCAAGTGGTCACAGAGAGAAAAGGAACAAGATAATGGGTTATGAGGTGGTCTGAAAAACAGGATCTACTCTAGACTCCTAGAAAGGGCAGAGAATGGGAGAATATTTTTCCTCCATTGAATATTAAGAAAGAACACCCACAAACAGAATCCTACCTGGTCAGGAGGGAAAAATTTGTTCATAAATTTCAGTTAGACTTTTCCCTCACATCCTTCAGTGAGTAGGGAAATATATAGATCATACCAGCAAAAATGGCTCAGCAATGTGATCTTCTTTCGCCAGGGAAAAGGCAGAAAATGCCACTACTACATGCCCATTTGCCTCAAGGAAATAGCAAAAACCTTATGTATACTACAGAGATTTGAGGATACAGCATTCATAAAACAGAATAGATATGATATGAAAAAGAATATAAAATCATTTTTAAAATTACTAGAAATTTAAACTATAACTATTGCTTTTTAAATAATTCAATACAGATACTAAAGTGGAAAATAGAAATTTATGAGTATCAAGTAACTCAGCTGGAAAACTGAGATGAAATATCATCCTAAAACCCAGTGCTAAGGCCTGGGGCTGTAGCTTAAGGGTAGAGTACTTACCTAGAATGCTCAAGGCCCTGGGATCAATTCCTAGTACTGAAAAACATTACCCTAAAACCCAGTACTATATTACAAACAGATTTGAGGAGAAAATTAGAGACATAAACATAGATATAAAAGTACTATCATATGTATTTAGTCTTTTTTAAAAAGCAGAAGTGATTAATCATTTGAACTTTTTAAAAAGAAATAACCACAGAAATGGAAACATGGGCTTAAATATGTCAGAATTAAGAAACAAAAAAATTCAAACACATCCTGAAGAAACTGCAGAATACCAAACATAAAGAAAAAGTACTGAAAATGTCTAGAACGGAATAAAGAGTTGATCACAAGGAAGTGAGATTTAGATTAGTTTGTATTTTCATCACTAACAATGGATTCTAGAAGATGATGGCAGGATATTATGAAGAAAGAAAAGAAAAAATACAGAATAAATATAATTTAAACAAATCATTAATCATAATATTAAGAGATAGAAATGGCAGCAAACGCTGAACCCATGAATTCTGTGCCCTGGCAGTAGTTACCTGCCAACTCAAATCTGCTTGCATTTTTCTTCCTCTTCGTGTATAAGCCAGCAGAGATGCCAACCAACCTACCAACTTACCTTAAAGAACAAGGCCAATGGTCAGAGGGAGAAAGTAAGCCCAGAGGTCAGAGGTCCAAGGAGACCAAATAGACTGGCCAGCAGTACTTGCCCCAAAAGAAGCCCACGAGTACCACCAACCACAAAAGCAATATCGTTCCAAAAGTGATTACTTCGTGTCAGAGTAGAGTTGGAAAAGAAATCCAGTGAGGCACTTATTATAATACAGAAGGTTAAATTATAGGAAAGGATTAATTACTTAAAACTCAATCACAAAACAATGGCACAATTTCACTTCAGGGTTTCAAGTATTACTAAGCCAATGTGACTGGATGAGACACAGCTGCAGACAGGGTGCAGGCTAGAAACAGACCTCTGGAACGTTCAACCAGGAAATACACAGGGCATTACCTTTCATGGTGAGAGCCAGGCTCAGCATGTGTGATGTTCAGAGGTGAATAGATCTAAAAGTTCTGGCATTGAATCCAATGTTCAGTTCAGTCCCATTCTACAGCCCATAGAACCAGAGATGAGTAGTCTGATTGAGTTCCCCTTCTATCAGTATGGATAAGTACATGCCTCAGTGTGGACAGTTGTCACAGCTTAGGGTGAATGGACAGAAGAGTCTCTAGATCCGGTGGACTGGGTGGTGTACTGTACAAAGACATAAGGTTGTATCATTAAGAAAAAATCATAAATTGCTGGATTTCAAGAGCACAGATCCTGGAAGAAAGCATTCATTCAAAATAACAAAGAGATTTTTTTTAATCAATTATTTTTCTCTTTCTCCTTAGTTTTTATGGATTTGGGATTTTTCTCCTTTTTTCCCCTCTGTTTCCCTTCTCCTTTTGATATTTTGTTTTTTTGAGACAGGGTCTCGCTTTGTAGTTCAGGATGGCCCTGAGGTCACTATGTAGCCCAGGCAAGCCTCGAACTCAGCAATCCTCCTGTCTCTGCCTCCCGAGTGCTGGGATTACAGGCATGAGCCACCACGCCCGGCGGCCCCTCCTTTTGAAATTTTTTTTAGTTTTTCTTTTTTCCTTTAGTTTTGTCTTTCTTCTTTTCTATTATTTGTCTTGTATATTCTTTTCTACTACTGTTATCCAAAGCTATTCATTTTGTTTTATTCCTTAATAAGATCTTTAGCTCAATTTTTCTCTCTTCCTGTTTATATTCCATTAATTTTTCAAATTTCAATTTTTTCACTCTCTCATTTCTCCTATTTTTATTAGTATACTAATTGAATTTCATTAAGTTTTAGATACTATTACTGTTGAATACTTTTCTGCTTAGTGGAGGTATAGTTGTCACATTTAGTAGATACACACTTATGTCAATATTTGGCTGTCTTACCATTTATAGTATAAATATAGATCTCTTTGCTATGGATAAGGGTGGCACATTATTGATCCTTATGGTGTGTCAATATCTATTTTGTCTTTGATACTACATGTCCACCAAAAAATGTATGCACACTTCATTAATAGAAAAACATATAACTATTTTAATGCTAATTTTATTAAGATATCATGTGATACTCCTTCCAGACATTTATTATTTTTCTTTTGGTGAACCCTGTATTACTATTATTGATTTTATTGCCATTACCAGAGTGTCATACTTGTTGCTAGTTATTTATTTTCTTTCTATAACAATATCTGGATTGCCTTGTGTCATTAATACTATAATCCATTCACAGTGAATTCTTTTGGGTGCTGGGCCATTTACACTGTTGCATTTCCTGTCAAATTAATGGAGATACACAGAAATGATAGTATAAAACCTTCCAGGAATAAATATGATTCTGAAAGAAAACAAAAGGGCATGTATATAGGGGGTGGAGAGGTGTGGGTGGGTAGGGATATGGGTAAAAATGAGAATTAACTTGTGTCATATATTGGTACAAATTCCCCAATGTTATGTGTGATTGTGAGATGTATATAAATTGTACCAATAAAGAATTCAATTTAAAAAAACCTTCCAGTTATGAGGAAAGAATTTAATATAAAAATGAAATAAGTAGCTGGGCGTGGTGGCTCACGCCTGTAATCCCAGCACTCAGGAGGCAGAGACAGGAGTACTGCTGAGTTCAAGGCTTGCCTGGACTGCATAGTGAGCTCAGAGCCAGCCTGAACTACAAAGCGAGACCCTGTCTCAAAAAAAAATGCATTTATGAATGGATATAAAAAATCTTGGAAAATAAACTGTTACCTCAAAAGCTAGAGAGAGAAATCATTGTCTAAATAAAAACAATAAAGATATAAATAGAAAACAAAAATGACAAATGACAAAATTATAAACTAGATTTTGATGAGTACTTTTAAAAGAGCAATTATTGAACAAATAAATTTAGTCTAATGTGATCAATACTGAAGGAAGACTTAGCCAATATTAAAAGGAAATAAACTGGAAAAAATTTTAAAGGGTAAGTGTCAAATCCAAGTTAATATAAATAAATTTCAAAATGGCTTGAAATATGATTTAGTTGGAAAAACTGATTAAGCAAAATTGGCTCAAGAAAAAACTGAAACCCAGAAAAGATGAATAACCACAAAAGAAAGTAAAAGAAAGCAGTCTTGAAAAGCAGCACAATCCAAGACAATTTTATGGGTACACTGCATTAAGCCTACCAAGAACAGATAATTCCTATACTATTTACACCATTATAGACCATAGAAAAATATGGAAAGTTTTCAGTTCATCTTACAAATCTAACATAACACTGAATCATAACCAGATAAAAATAGAAAAAGAAACACATACACAGCCCAACAAAAACCCAAAGACAAACAGTGGTAACAATACCCTCCAAGAAATATTGGGAAATTTAATCCAATGGTGCATTAGGAGAATTACATCATAAATTAGTAGTCTTTTCACAAAAACGTGAGGTAAGGCTAGCTCACTATACTCACATCTTAAACATTATGTCATTATCTAAATATGTATAAAAAGGCATTTGCTAAAATTCAGGAACAAATATTATGAAGAAAAGTCTTTATTGAGCAATTTAACAGAAGAAACTACCAGAACCCTACATGATACTTCCCATGAATTCAAAGATTTCCTATAAAAGTATAACACAAGAGAAGAGTCTTCCAGCCTGGTATCTCTTCAGTTAAGACATACTCCCCCACACCAAAACAGTCAGTCAAGAAACAGGAAGATACTGAATACAGGAGACAGGATCCAACGCAGAAGACAAGTAAAGGATTGTAGTGAAGAAAAATCCAGATAGGCAGATGGATAACAGCTCTAGAGAGAAGAGAGCAGGAGGACAGAGAGCTATGGGACAGATAATTTCAAAGATTTTTTTTAAAATAGCCTGATAAAACAGAATGAGAATATATTGGGAATGTTCGCAAGGATTAGTAATAAGGACATAGAAAAATAAAGACAAAAAAATGAGTTATTAGTCACATAAAGTTGAATCATACTATACTACATGACTTGGCTACAAATACTATTTGCAGATACAATATTATAAAAAAGAATATTCTGAATGTTGACAACCAAAATCATGATATAGCCTGCACTATTCACTTTCTTGCAGCTGGGACAAAATATCTTGATACTCACAGCCTAAAGGAGGGAGGCCTATTTGGACTCATGGTTTCAGTCCATGCTCTGCTGGCTCCAAAGCAGAGACAGTGTGGCAGACGGGCCTGGTGGGCAAAAGGGCTCAACCCGCGAAAGCCAGGAAGCTGAGGAAAAGCGGGAGCTGAAGGCAAGAGTATATCCTTTAGGCCACACCAACAGTGATCCAGCTCCAACTAGACCTTTTTGCTAATAGCACAGGCAGCCAAGATTAATCCACAGGGTGATATAGCTCCTCCATAATCCAATCACCTTCCCAAACTCCCATCTCTAAATACGTAAGACTGGGAGGGATATTTTAGATCTAAACCAGAGCTTAACTCTCTGTGAGAATGGGATAGGAGAGGCATAAAGAGAGATTGTTCTTAATCTTGGATGCTAGGAAGTAAAAATTAACATCTAAAATTTTAACAACAAAAAGCAGTATAAACATGCTAACAAGAACACAGGGCTGGTACCGGGGGTGGTGGCTCACGCCTGTAATCCCAGCACTCGGGAGGCAGAGACAGGAGGATTGCTGAGTTCGAGGCTTGCCTGGGCTACATAGTGAGCTCAGGGCCAGCCTGGACTACAAAGCAAAACCCTGTCTCAAAAAAAAAAAAAAAAAAAAAGAAAGAACGTAGGGCTGGATATAAAATAGAAAAACTATGTTCAAAGGGGAACAAGAACTAAGGGGGGCCGGGGCAAAGGAAAGAAGGGAAAGAAAAAGTTTGAAAGAAGGAAAAAATGAAATCAAAGTTTATGTTTATAGGATAGTTGGGGTGAAGAGAGGAGTGAAGGAATGGGAAAAGGTAAGAATCAAGATATATCATGTATAGGTACAAAATTCTCAATGATAAATGTTATAATAAATTCCACATAAAATATACCTTTAAACTCAACAAATTCTTTTTAAAAATGTAGCACCAGGTGTAGCTTAGGGCAAAGCACTTGCAAGTATGCAAGAGACCTTGGGTCTGACCCCCAAGACCATGAAAAGAGAAAAAAAATTTTTTAAAGAAGTCAAAATAATCAGTTGTAAGAATGGGAAGTAGTTATTACTGACAAGTGCCAGGGTGGCAAAGAAACAAACTTGGCTACCGGCTTGCGTTATATATCCTGCAAAGCTATTGTACTTATTTCATGTATTTCTTTGATAAAGATTAAAATTTAATTCATGTTTTAAAAGATAGAATGACAATATTCAGGAAAGATGTAGAGAAACGTATAAATTCTCAAATTGACGGAATAAACTACTATGGGCCCTCTGTAAAGTATGTTGGCAGTAAGTACTAAAATTCTGAATGTTCCTGTCATTTAATTAAGCAATCCCTCTCCAGCAGTTATAGTAACGAAATAATGGGGCAAACACGCAAAGATTTACCTTTTAAAGATTTAAAAGGGTGTTCAAAGCATCATTCTTTAAAATATCAGAACACTGACCATTTGTGTATATTAAAAAGGGAATGACAACTACATTGTATACTTCTACACAGTAGAATACACCAGACTTTTACAATAATAAAAGGGTTTTCAAATCCTGTGTTTGGGGTTCTCTATTAGTTTCTTATGGCTGCCATAAAAAGTGGGTTAACTCAGTGTTCTTAGAACAATATATTTATGGTCTCACAGATCAGAGGCCCAAAATCCTATCAACAACACTGGTTTCATGAGAGGTCTGTGACAGAATATCTTTGCACTTCTCCCCAAGCTCACTGTGACTGTGGGAAACCCGTGGCTCTCCAGAACTCTCCCTCCATCTTCATGCCACATTCTTCCTATTTGTGTATATCTTTGTGTTCAACTTCTCCTTTTTGTAACAACATCGGCCATGTTGTATTAGACCACAGTAGCCTCATCTTAACTGGAGCATCTGCAAGGACTCCATTTATAACAAAAGTCACAATCCCAAGTACTGGAAGTAAGAGGTTCAAGGTCTTCTTCAAGGACACAATTCAACCTACAACAAGTGGTAGTGTTTCCAAGGAGTGCCTCAAAATACCCAAAGGAATTGAAAGAATCATATTGTAAAGTCAAATGCACAACCATGTTCACAGCAGCTCAGTTTGTGATAGCCCAATCTTGGAAACAACCCAGATGCCCATCAACTGGAGACTAGATAAAGATGTGATTTTTTAAATAAAATGGAGTATTACTCTGCCATAAAGAATGACAAGTTTCATTCATTTATGTGCAAATGGATACACCTTGAGGACACACTAATAAGTGAAATAAATAGATCACAGATATGTAAATACCATATCTTCTCTCTGGTATGAGAACCTATAGATATAAATGAGTTCTAGAATGTATGATAGATTTTGTAAAATAGGAAATATTCAAAGGGATTATGGTGGGGAAATGTAATGAGGAGAAAAAATAAATATTTGGAAAGAAAAAGAAATAGCATGTATATAAGGGCTGGGGGTTTGTGGGTGGATAGTGATATGGGTAAAAATGAAAATTAACTTTTGTCATATACTGATACAAATTCCCCAATGTTGAGTGTGATTGTGAGCTGTATATAAAATGTACCAATAAAGAAATTCAATAAAAAAATAGAAAAAAAATGACAGCAGCCACTTGTTCATCCTGATTAGTTGAGTTCTGTACTGGTCTTGCTTACTTTAACCAGCAAAGTTTCTCTTTCTTTTTACTCCATTTTCTTTTAATTGGTACATTTTATATGCACATTATGATCTCAATCAAGATTGAAAATTTGTACCAGTATATAACACATCCTAATTCTTGTTTTTCTCACTTCCCTGTCCACCCTACAACACCCTGCCCCATATATACATAAGCTTTATTTCCTTTTTTTACCATCACATTTTCCCCACGTTATAAAACCCTACCCCCCTACTATCTAGAATATACAAAGAGCTTTTAAAAAATCAGTCTCCCAAATTTAAATTCCCAATCCAAAAATGGGCATCTGCAATGAACAGACACATTTCAGAGGAAGAAGTAAAAGCAACTAAGAAGCATATGTAGACATGTTCAACATCACTAGTCATTCCAGAGATGCAGATGAAAACAACACTAAGATTTCATCTCACTCCACAAAGTATGGCTGCTATCTCAGAAAAGTTTCATTTTTATAAATTAATTCTGAAAATTCATATGAGGTAAGGGCTACATGACACAAAAATCTTTCAAAGTCAGCAAAGTAAAATCTTATCGGTGTCTCCAATATACAGCTAATCAAGAAAAAAAGTTTGTAGGGCCGGAGATTTAGCTCAGTGGTTCCGGCACCTGCCTCGCAAGCGCAAGGTCCTGAGTTCGATCCGATCCCAGTGACCACATAGAATGCTGGGCGTGAAGACTCACGCCCACCAGAAATTAATACCACATACCACAGTGCCGGGCGTGGTGGCTCATGCCTGTAATCCCAGCACTCGGGAGGCAGAGACAGGAGGATTGCTGAGTTTGAGGCTTGCCTGGGCTACATAGTGAGCTTAGGGCCAGCCTGAACTACAAGGCAAGACCCTGTCTCAAAAAAAAAAAAAAAAAATCAAAAGGAGAAGGGAAACAGAGGGGGGAAAAAAGGAGAAAAATCCCAAATCCACAAAAACTAAGGAGAAAGAGAAAAATAATTGACACTCACGTCCACCAACAATCAATACTGCATACCACAGTGCCGGTCATGGTGGCTCACGCCTGTCATCCCAGCCCTAGGGAGGCAGAGACAGGAGGATTGCTGAGTTCCAAGCTTGCCTAGGCTACATAGTGAGCTCAGAGCCAGCCTGAACTACAAAGCGAGACCCTGTCTCAAAAAAAAAAAGTTTGTAAACATGTGAGTATGTTCCCAGTTCTATAAAATTATCTAAATCCTTATCTTTACAGTCAAATACCACACAACATTGCAGGCAACAGCAAACTATTATGTTGGTGATTCTATAAGATTATAATATAGCTGAAAAATTCTTAGCTCCTAGTTATGTCGTGGCACAATACATTACTATGATCATGGTAATGCTGCTATAAACAAATTTAATAAACTGCTAATGAAACAAAAAGATAGCACATATAGTTGTATAGTACATAGTAATTGATAACAATAATAAAAATTACTGGCTTATATATATTTACTATAGTCTATTCTTTCTTGTTATTTTGGAGTATATTTCTTCTATATAATTTTAAACTTTCTATAAAATAATATGCTGTATTGGAAAAGCAGCAACTTCATAGATGTTTACTGCATCCAATAACTGCATCAAGAGCTTATGTCAGGTGATTTACCTAGAAAGTCTAGGTTAACATAAGAACACTCCACAGTGTTCTCACAATGACCATCTGAGGTATCAACCCGTATTTCAGAATATACTCTCACTGTTAAGTGACAGGTTAACAAGTTTATAATTTTATAAATGCCCTCTGTAATTTTCTTCATACTTTTTATATTGTCTAACTCTTTGCAATGATATATCTTTATAATAATAAAACACTATCACTATTTGTTAAGGAGAGAAAGAGAATACAACCTTTGGTGGACACTTCTGGGTGAACTGCCTAATATAATTTATCAGTCTAGCTTAACTTACAAGAACTTCAAACAGATAATTTGCATAATTATTCTTCTCTCTGAAATATCACTCAAATCTGTTGATATTTCTTTGATAAAACATACATACATATATGGATGTATATATGACGTATATATACATAAAACATACATACATATAAACATACATACATACATATATGGATGTATATATGATGTTTCTTTGATAAAACATACATACATACATACATACATACATAAAGCACAATATCTTTCCTCCTTTTAAAAGACAGAAATTTTGGGCCGGAGATTTAGCTCAGTGGTTCTGTTGCCTGCCTATCAAGCTCAAGGTCCCTGGTTCGGTCACTGGTAACCACATACAACAGTGCCAGGCATGGTGGCTCATGCCCAATGGCAATCAGTACCAAATACCACAAATGCCAGGTTTGGTGGCTCAAGCCTGTAATCCCAGCACTTGGGAGGCAGAGGCAGGAGGATTGCTGATTTCAAGCCTTGCCTGAGCTACATAGTGTGCTCAGGGCCAGCCTGAGCTACAAAGCAAGACCCTGTCTCAAAAAAAAAAACAAGACAAATTCTAACACACAGCACAATGTGAATGAAGCTTCAGACATTATGTCAAGGGTGTGAATCCATCACCAAAGAACAACTATTTTATAATTCCATTTTTATAAGGCACTTAAAATAGTCAAAGTCATAAAAAATGGTGATTGTCAGGCTAGGGGAGGAGTGAAAGATGAAAAAGTTCTGGAGCTGGTTGTGGTAATATTTGCACAACAAAGTAAAATGCTTAATGCCACTAAACTGAACACTTAAAATTCTCAAAATAGCGTATTATTGCTGTGTGTGTGTGTGTGTGTATTATGAGACAAGGTCTTGCTTTGTAGTTCAGGCTGGCCCTGAGGCTAGGCCCAGGCTAGGTTTGAACTCAGCAATCCTCCTATCTTTGCCTCCCAAGTGCTGGAATTACAGACATGAGCCACCACCCCCAGCACTGTGCTATGTGGTGCTGGGGATTGAACTCAAGACCTTGTGCTTGCAAGGTAGATGCTGGAACCACTGAGCTAAATCCCCAGCCCTTGTATTTTTAATCTAAATTTAAAAATAAATGTCTGAATATAAAAATTGGGTTTGAGCCAGGCATGGTGGCTCACGCCTGTAATCCCAGCACTCGGGAGGCAGAGACAGGAGGATTGCTGAGTTTGAGGCTTGCCTGGACTACATAGTGAGCTCAGGGCCAACCTGAACTACAAAGAGAGACCCTGTCTCAAAAAAAAAAAAAATTGGGTTTGACATCAAATTGAGGTAATGCATACTGACATTCATTTTTAATTTTATAAGCTCATTTAATATTTTCACTAATGAGTCATGACATGATCAACATTTTCATCATCCCTATCATCACTAAGCTATCTAGCAAACCAGTTGCACATTTGGCTCTAAAGATCTTATTTCACTTCCTTTCTACAGGCAACATAAGTAGTTTTTGTGGAAACAGTGTGAAGATCTTTGAGAATGTCTTTGGACTCACCTAAAACTCAACTTGCCTTTCTTTGATGCCATGCCACCTAGTCCCAGCCCACCCACTTCCACCCCACATCACCAAAAATTGAACAAGATAATCAGAGAAAAACACTCAAGACAAGGAAAAGGGAGAATCAGTTACACACTCAACAAGCCAGGGAACAAGAAAACCAAAATTGGTTCCAGGTCTCCAGTTTCACCTTAAAGGCAAGGAACTGTAGATGTTTGTAGGATTCTTCAAAGGCGAAATTCATAGCCTCTCCACTCGGGAGGTTACCAGCCTCTGAAGCAAAACAACCACTACCAGAAAAGCTCTTCTTTGTTCTTATTCTTTGCAGTCCTTCAGGAAACTCTTGATAATGTGAAATGTTATTACTGCAAATGTTGGCCCTGGCAAGTTTACTCTAGAGTCTATCAGTGACTGCTCACAAAATAAAATCATTTTTAAAGCCTGCAAGGAGAGCCAAGTGCAAACCACAAATCAGAAAACCACCAAGGCGGGCTGGCCTGGCTGCCAGAGTTTAATGTGATCTAATGGGAGGACAACAAGATGTGAGAATTTGATTTTATGATGCTCCATGTAACATTTGGCAATACCGTGGGGTTGAGCCCAACTTCCCCATTCTTAAGCAAACATTTGAAGTCATGTTTCAACCTCTCGTCAGTTTTAATACTGTCAATTAGTGGGTAGAGAGATCTGGCCTGTTCTACTCATTTCAAAAGTGTCATCTGCTTGGGGTGGGTTGTAGATTTGCTTAGTATCAATTCATATAAGATGAAGATAGGCAGGTGGGGAAAGGGCCAGGAAAATAGAATGAAGTTGTTTAGTGGCAGCATATCAACTGGATTGTAGCTGTCTTCACCTTGGAATTTACTCCATGAATGGGAGAGAAGCTAATAGGGCTAATTGAAGCAACACTGTTTCACAAGCAAAAACTAAGCTGAGAGAGAGAGAGAGAGACAGAGACAGAGAGAGAGAGACAGAGAGAGACAGAGACAGAGAGAGAGAGAGAGACAGAGAGGGAGAGGGATCTGAGCTGGATCAGTTTGCCCTAGTCTTACACCAAATGGGATTCAACTCTGGTAGATGTCTCTTTTCTATCAGTCATTCATAAAAAAGTAAACACCATCAGGAAAGTTCATATAAGGGCACACAAACAATGGAAAATACAGTAAATAAAAGTTGCATTTCATGAGATTTTTATTTTACAATGGACTGAGAATCAGATCTCTTCTCAGAAAATAATGTACACATTAACAGTGAGGATTTAAAATCCAGGGCCAATGCCTTGAACTACAATCCCAATTCATTTGTTTGTTCTTCATTTCATTTTAAGTCAGGGTTTTATTCACTTGCTAAGTGGCCCAGCGTGGGCTTGAACTAGCAGAGGCAGCCACAGCCTCCCAGAGCAATGGGATGACAGGCATGTGCCACTATGCCCTGCTTCTCAGGGCTGAATTCTTACAGCTCTTTTGTAACAATTACACAGTTGAAGTTTCTTAAAGCCATGGTTTACTAAGTGAAGTGGAACACATGGTCACATGGTCCTGGAAGATATTTTTAGAATTTCTATTTCTACTGACTTTTGGACTAAATATTAAAAAGGAAAGTAAGTTTATGGAGAATGACACCAGGTTCCTAACATGGTACAGGTGCAGCTGTGAGTCTTCTGGAAAGAAGGCTGAGCGTTTCCTGTGTCAAAGGGATGACAAGTGAGCATCAATTCTGGCAGGCTAGGCTGCCGCAAAGATAGACCAGACACGCTGTGGTCCAACACTGCACATAAGCTAAGATCTTGCTCAATTGTCCCGGTGAATGGATCTGAGAGACAGCGCAAGTCATTCAGTTTCTTAGGTGAATGAAGCTCTGCTAACTTCTGTCCATGGTCAGCACAGCCATCTGCATTGCTTCCAGCCAGAGGCAAAAGGGATGTAGACAATAAGGAATCCGGGAAGATTTGCCACAGACTCAGACTAGAAGGAGCACACATCATTTAAACTCATCTTCCACGGGCTCGAACTTCATCTCATAGCCACAGCTAATAATAGCAGGGCTTAGAGGACCAGGAAGAAAGTGGGCAGTGGTGAACAGCCCACAGCCATTATCACCAATGCCCTCATCCACTCAGGAGACTGCACCATCACACAGCCAATCTGTTCCCTTTTCATACGTTTAATTGCTTTAATGAAATGTAAAATCATCCTCATGAATGAACAGGTGCTTTCAAAATAATCCTACTGAAGCATCGCTGCTAATAACACCCTGAAGCAGCTGCTAGCAGGTGTGTAGGTAGTTGAGCTAAGAGCAGGAGAACCACCTAACTGGGACCAACTCTAGAACTGTGCCCTCAATCAACGGTGACAGCTTTAAGAAGCTAAGCTCTGGCATGGTTTATCAGCCATTATTCCAGAAGTAAAATGGAATCTCATGATGTGATTTGCATCTCTTTAAAGACACTTTTTTTTCTGAGAAGTGTCTGTTCACCTCAGTTGCCCATGTTTTGATTGAGCCTATTATGTGGGGGTCTAATTTTTTTGAGTTCTTTATATATCCTAGGTACTAGTCCTCTAAGGAATAGCTGGTAATCCCCCCCCCCATTCTGTAGTTGTCTCACCATTTTCTAAAGTTTTTCTGGAAGTCTTCCTTCCTAAGTGCCTTTAGTTGCACAGTCGTGGCTGCCTTGATATCCCGAATTGGTTCAAAATGTTTATCTTTCAGAGTCAGAAAGTTTACTTTTCATTTTGGTTTTGGGGAAGAGCCAAAGTCAAGTAATGCAATGCCAAATCCAGTGACGAATGTGAAGGAGGATGCATAACAATGTTTTTATTTAACAGAAATTGCTATAAACACTGTAATGAGATGTGTTCAAAAATACCATGAATCTCTAAAGTTAAAAAAAATCATTACAGCAAAATACCTGTGACTGTTAACCCTTATCAAAATACTTACAATATTCTCCTTCGCTTTGAGCACATTAACCCTACCCTCATTGGCTATATGTCGTTTAAAAGTAGTAAGGTTTAAAAAATATATATTCACCAAAGTTTTTGATCACACCAGTTGACTAAAGAAAAAGAAACTGCTGTTGCTGTAGAGTAAGGTATACAATTAAGGTATGCAAGATTAAACAGAAGAAGACTAAAAACAAGATATTAAGGGCTCATTCTCCATGCTACGAATTTGCCATTTAAAACTGTAAGGATACACCACTAAAAGTTTTTGAGCAAATAAAAAAAACACAACAGATTGTATGTTAGAAGGAGGCCTGGTGGTAGGGAACAGAAGGGCTTGCTTGGAGATGAGTGCAAGCTGACAGCACTACAGGCAGAGATCCGTGGAGGGCTGGAATCACGTAGTGGCCAGGAGATTAGAGAAAGGAGATTAGATCATCAAGACCTTAGACTGATTCAGGACTAAGGTGAGAAAACAGTCCAGGATGGCACTGATTACACAATAGAGATAATGATACAACTCACCGAGGAAGGAATACCATGAACACCAATATCTTAAAGAGAGGAATTTTTAAAATCCCATTTTGGATGTATACAGTGTACAGCAGGACTGGAACTCCAAAAAATGGGTCAGGCTGAAGATTTGGGATTTACTGACTATAATTAGTGAGGAACTTTAAGAGTCTATTTGAAGTACATGTAGCACATAAGTGAAAACTAAGGTTTATGCATATCTTTTAACCATGAAAACATGTAAGAATCGATGTCTAGGTCCAAGGACACCTAACAGTGGAAAAGGAGAAATACCTTCAAAAGCAACAAAGGTGGATCAGCCACCACTGATAGCTATTGATTGAGACATAACTTATTTTATTTGCATTACTAGATATTATACCCAGGGCATCTGCACCATATTCCTAGCAGTGGTTTGGTTTTTCTTTTTTCATAATTTGTTTTTTGTTTTTGCCTAATTTTGAGACAGGGTTTTTCTAAGTCACTCAGGATTGGTTTGAACTTGCAATCCACCAGCCTCAGCCTCCCATACTTTAAGAATTCCAAGAGTTTGCTGCCACACCTTGCTGACATACACCTAATTTTGTTATAAGTATAATCCACAAAAATGAATGTAGCAAACCAGAGGCAAAGGGAGAAGCTGAGACTGTGAACGACACCTACTTTTGACCGAACCAACAAACGTGTTTTGTTTGGCTTACCCCAGGATTTTTAGACCCAAACTTTAAAATAGGGAGAATTCATCCAAAAAACAAAATTCAAGGTCTCTTGAAAAATTAGAAAACAAATCACAACACTGGGCTCATGGTGCCATTCAGTAATATCAGAAGCTCTGACACACTCATGCTTCTTACTGACATCAATCACCTCAAGGATTTACTCGCTTTCTCCCTGAAGACATCTGAGTTTGTTACCCTTGAAGCAGAATTAGAAGAGTAAAATCAAAGGATAGCAGAAGACTTTGACCCCAGCTACAGCTGTTGATAAGCCAGCACCTCCTCTACACAAAAAATAAGCTTTTCAGATCAGACTTTATGGTTTATTCATTTTTCCATTTCTACAGTACTCTGCCCTGGTTTCTGCACATCATAGATGTCTTCTGAGGATTATCTAAAATTTTTGGTTTTTTGTTTGTTTGCTTATTTGTCTGGGTTTGGGATAAGTATTATTTGTACAGAATACTTTTAAAATCTGGCAGGATGGTATCTTTACCCAAAGCCATGATCACAGTTTGTTCTCCCATGGACTGTCATGACTCTAAACATCCACTCTGATTAGAGCAATAAAACAGTAACAGCTTAACAAGCATATAATTCTCTTAAAGTCTGAGGGGCCCGAGCTTTACTACTGTGAGTAGCAAGTTTGCACCCAGTCTGAAGTAATAGAGCTCTGTGCCATAAAAAGAATACAGTAAACCTCAAAAACCATGAAAAAGAAATTTCCTTTTCAATTGACTGAGCTGTTCTTGAATTGTCTCAATCACTTTTCACTTAGAAACATAACAGAGAAGGAACAGAGATCATACTTTGATGACTGGAAGAAAAAGAGAGATAAAGTATATGACAGAAAACGTGAAATCTCCATTCTCAAGAAAAATATCAAACTTCATAGAATTGTATCAGGATATGACAAAGCTTCACTGACTTTTGACAAAAAGCTCATTGAAATTTGGAAATATAAAATAGTTATCTGAGGATCTGTATGATTATGTCGAAATTTCAGAGACACTTATTAACGCTCTCAACCCCAGAGTGCTACTGCACCTAACCTCCTCACCTTTTCCTGCTGAATGAAGAATGCAAAAAATGAACTCGGATTAGATATAAGATATGGCAAATATTATTGATGTGAAAATTAGGATATCATTTGTAAAAAGTGCAGTCTAAGGCTTCCTCCTATTTTCAATAGTTCCTCCAAAAATAAAGGTGACAAAATTCAATTTCATGCAATCACATTAGCTCATTAATCACATAAATGGCCTGGCCATTGACCTTCACCTTTGCCATGCAGCTGAGGTAGTCAATGAACTGATAAAATGAAGTGAAATCTCCATCAGAATTTTAAAAAGAGAGAAAGAGAGAGAGAGACAGAGAGAGAGAGAGAGGGAAAGACCTTCTTTTGGGGTTTAAAATAATGTTTATTTAAGATTCAGATCGATTTTCCCAAAATTTAAACAAAATTTGTACCCCCCAAAATGGGACTTTTGCCATTTCTTTTTCAAAGTATGAAACAGGTTTTAATGAGCTTCCCTGTTCACCTTGATTAAATCAGAACTTTAGAGACAGTAACCTAGCAGAACTTCAGAAATGTGAAGTTCAAGTTCAACTAATGATGGAACAAAGACTTTAATTTTAGCTGAATGGTCCTCTCATTTCTGTGTCAGTTTCACACTCTATTAGATCCTATGGAACAAAAGGCTCAGACCCTCCCACTGGGAATCTTTCACTGGAGCCCTGGGCACTATTGTTGATTTTATTCCAAAGGGCTTGGGAACACATTTTATAAACATAAAAATAGAGACCAAATAAGTGTGAGAAACATCCAGTGAAAGAAGGTCATGGAAATAGCTCACATTCTGTCAAAGCCCCAGTGGATTTCTTTTAAAATGAGGTAGGTAGATGCATTCCTGATTGGCGAGTTTACTCAGACAGAGGTTTGAAAATGATACTCATTTCCCTGTTCTTACATATGAAAATAATCACAATTTCTCACAGAAGAATCTATTGCTGGATTACCAGCTATTGGACTCATCTTCTCATACCACCAAATATCATATTTTTAGCCTGGAACACAAGGATACTTTCTTTGGACAAGTCAACATTGGCTTCATGCATGGAAATTCTTCTTAGGGTTACCAACGCAAGAAAAAGACTGAAATTGCATGACACCTGCAAATCATTTCACCTCTTCTGACTGAATTTGGCTTTGGAGTGATTCTGGCATAGCTAAGCCTGGAATCAGAACCAGATAGCCAGGGACCTACCTGCCAAATAAATGCTATCATATCTTCATGTTGTTGTTTTCCTTTTAGATAAAAATGAGATAATGAATCACTGGATAACATCACAATAAATTTTGGACTTGGCTAAAATACAAAAGAGGACATTATTTCTTCATCTGCTGATATATGTGAGAGACATTTTTATACTGGAAAAAAACAACTTGAGAATGCACTATATTCACACATGTCATGTGAATGGAAGGTTTTTATGAGACTAAAGAGGAAGAGAAACCCATCCATTGAAAGGGAACTGCCAAATCCGGATACTGAAAACCAAAAATTTTTCAGTTTGAATCAAAAAATAAAATTAGTCCTTAAAAATTCTACCCCTAAATCTACAGATAAAACTCACTAATCATCAGTATACAGACATTTCCAACTAACCATAGGAATAATTCAATTGAAGAAATCCATTATTAGCCACCATGGAATCGCTAATAAGCAATAAACTAAATAACATTTCAGGGAAGCCCCAAGATTAATTTCTCATGACAAATGATGGCTGTGACAAAATAAAATTCACCTAAGGAATTGAATTTTAAAAGTAGATTTCCAGTCTACTCAGTCAGCAAATATTCAGTAACTATAAAGCAGCTAGGAAACATACATCTGGCAAAAACTGTTGAGTACTCAGTCATCATCTACTCAGCACATACTCTTTGAGAGCCTGCTACATATGCAATATTATGTGGCAAGCAAGCATCTGAAGAAGATAGGCTCAATGGCCTTCTTATAGAAGCTCTCTAATACAGGGGTGGTCAAGCTGTAATTGTGACAGGTTAGCTTAAAAAATTACCATCACCATTGATGTCAAAATGATAAAATTCTTAGATCCAATTCTCTCAAGTCCAGACTATTTATGGAGTTTTGTTAAAAAAAAACGTTATTTTTATTAGTTGTCATAGTCTGGATCTACAATATGCCACAGAAGTCATATATTTGCCTTCTGGAAGCTGACTGGATTGTGAGGGTACCATATGCATTAGTGGGTTAATCCATTGATGAGGTCTTGGCTGAATATGCTGTCAGCAAGTGAGGCCTAGTTGAAGAGGAACCGCTGTGGACAGGAACTGGGATTGTATTTTTGTCTCTGTCTCCCTCTATCCCTCCACTGTCGTGTGTTGAGCACCTTTACCTGCCATGTCTTTCTACCGTGCCATTCGGCCTTGGAGCCAACCCAAAACTGACTTAATCCTCTGAAATGAGAAACAATGGAAACTTCTTGAAGTTGTAGATATCTTGTATTTTTGGCCCAGTGATAAGAAAGTTACTAAAACATTAGTTAGAAAAACATTGCATTGTTTGTGTGAACTGTTTTGCTTTGTTTGGGTTTTATTGCTACCATTGTAGTGCTCATTCTGTCTTCTCTCCTTGTAGATCAAATAATGGATGAACTGGAATAGGTTTGCTGTTATAAACAAGAAAACATTAAATTTCAGTTATAGCCTTTGGTACCAAAGTGATCCAGACAGACACTACACCATCATTATCATCACTGAGGCCTGCAATTCCTACTTCGTCAATGCTATTTTATCTATAAACACGTGTTAATATTCCCCCAAATAGCAGCAGGGACACAGACAGAGAACACACTTCAATATCTATTTCCAAATATTGAATATCTAATGGATTAGGCATTTTAGAAATTACAAATGCACTGGTAAATGCAGATGGTCTGAGGTTCATAAAAGTGTAATAATCTTCTAACAGAAAAAACCTTTGAGCAAACTCACATCTGTGGACAGATGGGAGGCATTATGTAATACAGGTCACTGGTACAACGACCTCCAACTCCTTGGCTGCTGCTGGTGGGCCAAGGCTGAGCGTAAAGGGCCTCTGTGAGTTTTCCTTCTCTGTCAGTGTTCAAAGAAGTTGTTTTTAATCTTTCTAAGATGAGCTATTAACATAGACAGCCTCTGACCCACACCCATAAAAACAATACACAAAATATCCCAAATCTTTGACCCAAGACACAAGGTCTCACAATGTTTGTATGTGTTTGTTTTTTGAAAACATAATATTTCCATGAATATACTTTGCTTTCTGCCAGAGGTTTTTGTCTCTGAAAAATTCACTGGACGGTAATGTTTGAGGTAGGTTCCTCAATGTTGCTTTGGGGACTAATTTCAGCAGCGGTCATTCAGCTACACAAACCACGAAACAGGATGAGAGATAGCTTTGGAACTTTCAAAAGGCTCCATTCACCAAACTCTGTGAATAATATAAAATTAATTTGAGAGAGAAGGTAAATATATGTGTGGGTGCATATAAATTTTACTGAATTCCCAACTAACACTAGCATGTCCTCTCTCTATCTATTAACTTGTACTTCATACTAAGGTACCAAACAAATTCAACCAAAATATTTTAACTACTGGAATCCTGAGTTTTAGCAGTAATGCCAATAAAACTCTAAAGTTTCAGAAAAGCCTAGTAAAGGTGCCATAGGTAGGTTTAAATTTTTTTTTTATTAGAATGGGGCGTTTTTCACACATGGTTAGCCCTCTTAGAATCTTCTGACCCATCATTGTCAACAAACTGTTAAAGTGAAGACATCACTCCAGAAGTGTGTCTGCTCTCTCATTATGGAACAAGAACCAAGAACAAGAGGTCAATCTGGGCATGGTGTTGTATAATTGTAGTCATCGCACTCTGAGAAGCTGAGGCAGGAGGACTGCAAGGTTGAGGCCAGCCTGGGGAACTGAGTGACTTAGTAGTAACTTGTCTCAAAAGGAAAGATTAAAAAGGATGGAAATGTACTTAATGTGAAGACTATGCCACTAAAAAAAAGATGCATATAGATGTTTGGCTATTGGATTCATCAGTTGGAGAGATATTTCCCCAGAGCCACATACACAGGATTTCATAGATGGAATTAGAATTCTGTGTTTTGAGTCACAGCATACCTTAATATAAAACCTTTCCTATATATACAAATTGCATAGAACACTATACTGAACACTAGTTATCTTGCTCACCTTTATAAACCTATAATTACACTCAGGGCTGCCTTCTTGAACAAGCACTGAAAACACTGCCCTCCTTACAGCTGAGAGAGTGAAGGAATATCCTAACCCTGGGTATCCTATGTTGCATTCTACGCAAGTGGTACCTCCTAGGATTAACCTCCTAGTCTTGAATCTGGATTCAATGAACTCTAGTAAACTCTTCTTTATATCATTCACGTGCTACTACTTTGAGTTTGGTATTTACTATGCCTAACTTCACTAGTCTTTTTTAAATCTATCTACATACTTAGGTAGATTTCTTTTGTTTTAAATATATATGAACAGTCTCACGCTTTATGAATCCTTCTCCATTTTACTTTACTTTTTATGAGCTTAATATTACACTTCTCAGATATATTCCTGCTGATATTTACAGCTCAAATCCCATTTTTATCTGCTAAATAACATTTTTTATTTGAAAAAATAAATTTATACATTTATCTATCCTTAGGAATTTTTCTTCTCACTTTCTGGAATAAGAAAGTTATGAATATTAAATGCATGTTAGCTACTACTATGTCTTGTTTTGTATTTAAAGCATTGGTAAGAAGTGTCTATTCTACATTTCTTCTAGTGTGCCTTCCATAAAGCAATATATAAAACACTAAAATGCGTATTTATAGCAAGAGATCCATATAATAGCCACATTTCCATGTTTGATGTAGGTTTGCCCAAACACAGACAACCATAAGAGCTTTTCATCACGGACACAAAATAATCACCACATTACTATTATTTCTCTTGTTGTATGGTCAAAAAGGTATTTTCTATTCAATGATGGCAAAAGTCCTAATGTTCACACATTTTGCAAGAATTGAGAATCAGTCCATAGTGTATTCATTTTGTCTTTATGAATTACTGCAGCTCTGCAGTGAGTCTGCAACCAGTAGCAATAGCTTCTTAATGGTGTAATCATCCCTTGATAGTGGCAGCTTCCTGTTCATAAAAGATATAGCCTCACTAATCCAATCTGTAGTGCAGCTTTAGAAAAGCTTAACTGGAAGTCTACTTTTTTTTTCCTCCTTGTGATTACATTTAATACTCTATAATCAGAGATGTATTTATCATGGCTGAAGCTTAGAACCTCATTGCATGGGCCATGTCTGGTCATAATTTTTTAATTGAAAATTACTTATCATGTAGCATTACATGCAATACAGTTCAAGAAAATGGAACTTTGGGGTTGGTTATCTCATTTAAGTGGGTTTGAAAGCAGTGATAATCTCATTAGCAACAGATAATTAAACTCTGCTTGCCTGGAAAAAAAGGATATACCAAAGTTAAGCCTTTGCTAAGAATGAGGAATATGGTAGGAATGAGAAATAAAAGAACTGTAAAGATTTTGTAATTCTTTTTAAATTGATTTTATTGGTACATTTTCTATATACATTACAATCACATTCAACATTGAGACTCTGTACCAGTACATGGCACATCTTGATTCTCATTTTTTAAGATTTTTATAATTCTAGCTACACTGTAGGGTTTAAAATGAAAACAGTGAGCTCCACAGTCTGAATTTTTAGCTCAGTACACAGAGGACCAGAGAACTTTTGTAATTATTATAAAATAATTACTCTCAAACTTTGAAATGCATAAGACTCCCCTGAAGAGCTTGCTGAAATATAAATTGGTGGATCCTGAACCCCTAGAGTCATCGATTCAACAGACCTAGGTGAAGTCTGAGAATATGTATTACCAACCAGCTCTAAGAGCATGCTAATGTGTTGCTCCAAGAATCACACTGAGAATGACTGCCCTAAATGAATTCCCTACCACTTGTGCCTGCAAGACAGATATAAGTAAAAATCAGCTGTAACACATTGTTGAAATGCAACTGAAGTTAAATTTATATCTCTCTAAGGAACAGATTATATACACACACACACACACACACACACACACACACATGCACACACACGCACACGTGATAGATAGGCTTACAGAATCAGAAGCTGGAGGGTCCACCATGATGCCTACGTACAGAACAGCCAGAGGATCCAGGACTCCAAGAAGGTGGAAGCCACAGAATAAGAGTGGGAGATGCAGCCCTGACCTGAGACAGGAAGCCATGAAGATTTCTCGGGAGATGATGATACGAGTCCACATTGAAAGGCTGAAGAAACTGGAATGTGCTGTCCATAAATAATGGCATCAGCAAAAGATGCACCCATTCAAGTAGAATGGAGATTTTCAAAAGCAGGCCAACTTCCTCCTTCTTCCTCTTACCATCTGTGCCATAAGCCTAGTGGATGGAGCTACCCTCAATAACAGTGGGCTTCCCTGTACCCCAGTTTGTTGACCTATGTATCAATCATTTCTGGAAATATACCACAACATGCCCAGAACTGTGCTTTACTAATCTGCTAGGTGACTCTTAATCTAATAAGTTAACAATCCCAATTAAAGGTATAATATTCTTGGTCTCTTAAATGGAAGTTAGTGTATAGATCAGGAAAGAGGGATACACTATGAATTGGAATGGGGACACATAATTAGACAGTGAGACTCTGAGTATCTTACTCCATCCACTCTACCAAATGTAGCTTCTCCCACCTCCAACTAATAAAGATCCTAGATGATTGTGCCTGTAGTAATTACCTTGCAAGAAGATGTCAATTCTCCTTATGCTCTAATCTTCCGTCCCCCTTTTACTTCTGACATAGTCAGATCCCAGCAGATTCCAGAGGTTATAAGCAGATTCCAGGGGTTATAAGCAGATACAAAGTCTGACTGGAGCAGGCACATTACACAACAAAATAATCTTTCAGTCTTGTAAAGCTATATTGGTATTACTAGGTACTGAGTAACCACTGAAGTACAACATGGTAGATAAGGCAGTTGAGATTCAGAGGGACAGAGACTAAAAAGCTAAAACCAAGTAAGACTCCTTCTGTGTCACAAACAGGTTTTGGCAGTGATTTAGATTCTCCCAATTAAGGATCTCACTAAGAGTTGGGGCACAGAATGAAGCAGAAACTGAACTTTTGCCGCTTGCATGTTCTCTGGGTGCAAACACAGCCAGAGTTAGCGCCAGCCGAGTCCCAGTGGTTAGTAGGTATGGGGAGCCAGGGCAGGTTTCCACTTTGTCTGTGTGGCATTGATCTGCATTCAGGAGAAGTAGCAATGGCTTTCTGATGGGGACAGTTTCACAATAATGATCATTACCTGATCTGACAACTTACGGATCTTGGCAGGGGCACTGTAGTTCCAGTGCCAGCAGCTTCGTGGGCATAGAGAAGGCAGCAGTTCCTTTGTGGGCCCAGCCCTGTCATTCAGGGGAGTCATTCCTGAAAATGCAACCTGGAATTTTCAGTCCTTTCAGTGATTCTAAAGCCTTAAACAAATTCTAATAAATCTCTTCCTGTTTCACTAGCTACAGAAGATTCTATTAATCACAAATGATAGAGGACATACATAAAAATGTCTCTAGGAGTGCAACAGTTGGAATGACAGAGTACATACATTTTTAACTTGTCTAGACATTGCCAACTTGTTCTCCTAATCATTGTGGCAGTTCATATTCCCATCAGAAAATCCCACCAAAATTTTTGATTATGAACTTTTAATCTTTACTAAAATAATGTGTGTTCAGAAGGATCTCATTTTAATTTGCAATGAACTGTTCATTTTTTTGTTGTTCTTCAGGGTTTTTTTTTAGTAAATTCCTAGCCCATTTAATTTGCTCTTTTTTTTCTGAAGACTTATCTTTTTAAAAAATTTTTATCTTTATTGGTACTTTGTATATACACATACATTGTGATTACACTCAATATTGGAAATTACTTATCTTTTTGTTGATTTATATGAATTCTTTATTCTGGATACTAAGTCTTAGCAATTGCAACTAATTTCTAGCTAATGGCATGGTCTTTTCACTTGTGTCACTTTCTCTATATAGCTTTCCACATTAATGAAGTTATATAACTATTAGATCCCTTACTGTATACACTTCTTGTGTCTTATTTTAGAAATCCATTCATGTTATAAAGACATGTCTTCTTAAAAAACTTTTCAGCTTTTTGTTTTTATATCTGTAATAAATTTGGAATTTATTTTGGTAGATATACCATGGAATTTTGCTTTTCTGCATGTAAATAACCAGTTGTCTTAGCATTGTTTGTTAAGTAACAAGTTAACAGTTAATTACTTCATTGATTTTTAAAAAATTTTTAAAATTCTTTATTGGTACAATTTATATACATCTCACAATCACACATAACATCAGGGAATTTGTACCAATATACAACACAAGTTAATTCTCATTTTTACCCACATCCCTACCCACCCAGACCTCCCCACCCCCTATATACATGCTTTTATTTTCTTTCAGAATATTTATTCCTTCCTTTGGAAACTTCCCATTCTACAAAAACTGTCATACTTTCTAGAGCTCATTTGCATCTACAGGTGCTCATATGAAAGAAAAGATCCAGTATTTGCCTATCTGTGATCTATTTATTTCACTTATTAGTGTATCCTCCAGGTATATCCATTTGCACATAAATGAATCAATCTTGTCATTCTTTATGGCAGAATAATACTCTATTTTATTTAAAAAAAACACATCTTCTTTATCCACTCTCCAGTTGATGGACATTTGGGTTGTTTCCAAGATTGAGCTATCACGAACTGAGCTGCTATAAACAAGGTGTACAACTGTCTTTTCAATGTGATTTTTAAAATTCTTTTGGGTATATTCCTAGCAGGGGGATAGCAGGGTCAAATGGGACCCCTAGTCCTAGTTTTCTGAGAAATTTCCACACAGATCAACAAATGGGATCTCATCCTACTGAAAAGCTTTTGCACAGCAAAAGAAGTCACTGGCACTGCTAAAAGTCAACCAACAACATGGGAAAAAATCTTTACTAGCTGTGTATCAGACAAAGGGCTATTATCTACAATATATAAAGAACTTAAACAGATCAGCCTCC